>BMAV01002017.1:0-78773 GCA_019973955.1 Trichonephila inaurata madagascariensis | reverse complement strand
TTTTATTTTAATAGTTGGTGCTTCAATTCTACAAACCACTCAAGTTAAAATATAAATATTAAAATGAAACAAAATATTTATAATTTTAATTTTATTATTGCAGGAGATTTCAAAGATAAAGTGAATTACCTCAGTATTATATATATATAAATCTTGTAAGGAAGAAATTCAAATTAAAGGCCGTATCACACGTACACGTTTCAGGCAATTTTTCGTTCAATTCGTGCAATTTTTTACTCAGTTGCCATAGCAACCGTTTTAGAACAATTTTTTGCTAGCGAGCTCAAAAGTTGTTCCGAATAAAATACTTGAAATTCCAGCCAATGGGGTTCTTCGCGCCCTACGTCATAAACAAGATGGCGGCTCCGGTTTCGTCTAACACTTCAGATATGCCGTATAATATTTTAATGGTGTATAATATTTTATATAACGGCGTATAATATTTTAAATAGAATGGTACTCTATTTTTAGTTTACACCCATCAACAATTGCGCAAGCGAAATGAAAGAAATAATTTTGGATGTTCATTTTCCGAAGCAGAAAAATCGGCGAGTAATTTTTCAATGTGGAGATAGAGCGCGGCTGACGTCAGAGCGTGTCATTTTGTTACGGCAACCCTTCCCCTCAGATTCGGCCAAAATTACGAAAAATTGCATGAAAACATCGTGTGATACGGCCTTTAGTCATATCAAAAACTTCTATAGTACGTTGTTCTGTGAACTGGTTATGAACTGTACATAACTTATCATGCTGCTCTAAGCATTTTATTGTATTTTGTGGCGAAAAACTAAAATATGAAGTATTTATGAGCAATTTTTCTTGTGGGCTTTCCATTGTTGGTGTGTTCTCGATGGTTGGTGGATTTGTTTAATACTTTTGCTGTATTAGGTTTTTAAAGGATGTAAGTTTCAACCTGACTAATGTTTTTTTCGGTTAATTTACTTCTGGGTAATTGCATTTTTACTATAGTATTTTGGCTTTTGGGCTTTTAAAATTGGTTTTAGTTTTAGAAAAAAAAGTCATGCATGCAAATTTTCAGACCAGTAGAATAAGCAAATATAATTGAAGGCTGGTGCCTTAAAGTGAAGTTTAACCTTAATATCTCTCACCCAGTCTTAAATAATATTGTATATTAATGTATTACTGGGACCACACACACACACAGTCACACGCGCGCACACACACACTGTGCATTGTTCTTCTATTACTTAGAACAGTGTGTGGTTCCCAAAGTGATCCCAACGGTTCCCTAGATATTATTCAGGGGATCTGTAGAAAATCAAAATTGATTTGGGTAGTCCCTGAAAATATCAGGGGGTCACGCAAAGTTTAATATATAAAATAAAAAAAATCATCCATTTCATTTTTATGGAAATTTAAATAAATAACAATAATTATTTTGTATATTCCTGACTGAATACTGAACCCTTTTACGCGTGAACTAACTCAGATCCCAAATACAGATGAATCCATAGTAATACAGGAGCATCTTATTGAAATATTCACAAATGAGGAACTTAAACTAATGTTTGAACAAGGATGTCACAAATTTTGGTTACAAAAACAGATCCCAATTTTATACTCTGCATTACGGGTTATTGTACAGAAGTTGATGACTACTTCCCCGTTTTCCTATTTTGTAGAACGTGGATTCAGTGCCGTGAAAAATCTCATTACACACAAAAAAAGAAACCGACTAAAAACTTAGATTGCTCGGGGATTTGCGTTGCTACGAAAACATTGAGACGCATAATTACTCTCCAACATCTCATCAGTTCACCAAAGTAATTGACTTTTATTTTATTTTAAACAGAAGTTATAATTAAAAATAATTTTCAACAAACTGTAAGTTTTAAATTGTATTTTTATTCAATGTATTTTTACTTGAGAGTCCTTGGAAATTTTACTATAAAAACGGATCTATGGACAGGTTTTGTACAAGGGCCAGTGGGCAAATTGATATAAAAAGGGTCCATGGGTTAAAAATGCGCACACTAAGGGCTAGGGGCGATCCCCCAAAGACCTTGATTTTTTCCCATTACTTAATTCTAAGTATTAGTATGTAAAAGTTAATTAAATCTTGCTATTAATGATTATTTTAGTCAATAATGCTAATTATTTATTCCATAATTATTTTACTTTTTGTTCGAAAAAAAATAAAGAGCATGATACAAGAATGGTGGACTTCGACCTGGACTTCCCCTTGAAAATTCCTGTGTGCGCTTTTTAAAAAGAAGTATGAGAACCACTGAATTTACAATAATAAAATTTCTATCTAGTTATTGATCCATGATAAAGGGTTTATTACTTTGCTTATACCACAAAGTTTTATTTTTTAAAATTTAATTTTCAAATTCCAGAATGTGTGTTACATAACATACGTATCCATGGCTCTTATTTTTCTGCACATTATTCATAAGACTATCACATGGAAACGATGAATAATACTTCCCTTTTATATTAAGGAAGCAATCACAGCAGAATGAAGCAGTAAATCCCAAAAATTCCAGAAATGAGAATTTCTACTTCCTGTCAAATTTTTTTGTTCTGTTCCGGAAGGAACTAAAATAATGTTTCTTCCTCTTTCGTAGCGTTTTTTACATCACACATGTATTAAAGGTATAATAAAAAGCACTTTAATTAACCTAAAAAACTTTATTAACCCCGTTATTTAATGAAAGTAGCAGAAAAGGGGTTTTCTTCTAACCTAACGCTATTTATTTTTATGATTCGGTTTTTAAAACTAGGGGCAGTATACATTCAAACTACGCCTTAAAAATGATTTATTCTTAATAGACTCCAGATTAAAATCTCTAAGCAACTCTAGTTTAAAATTCCACTAAGACTAAGAAAAACGTTAAACAAAAAATGGAGAAGAGTACCTTCAGTATAAATTTTTAGTTTGGAGTACATAAACTTCACCCATTTTCGTCAAACTGACAACGTCGGCATCGAAAACACCTCAGTGATTTAATTCAACGTTCATAAATTTTATATGGACTTGAAAACGTGTAATTTTTCAAGTCAATGTATTATTCTAAATCAATTTATTGAATGCAAATGTTCAAGATCTTAGGTGAAACGTACAACTTTACATTATCTTTTCTGAAGAAATATAGCAGGATTCATTATTGTTATTAACGTTCATTTCCTTGATTCTGCAGAATTGAATCTTGCCTTCCAAATAACTAAATTGTTCTAAACATTTCTCATAAAATTAGTATTTTGCATTAAATTTAGATGCGTACATTATTTTGACTTAAGAGGAGTTGAAACCCTATACCGACAATGTTAAATTGGCTCTTTTCGATGTACCTTTTCTCAAAAAACTGTTATATGTACATGCTTGAAATTTCTCATACAATTAAAGTACACCTTTCTGATTATACTGAAATAAGTTTTAATCTAATTTTGAATTTTTTAATAATTTATAAAAATATATATATATTATAATGTTATAATTTATAACATAGTGAAATTTGACCCATTTTTCACATAAAAAAATTTGTAAAAAATAAATTTTTGAGTTTTTTACATAAAGCTTATTTTAGTATATGTTAGCCATCATTATAAATATGCCATAAAAATATACATATCTGTGAACTTTATTTTCCCAGAAAAGATACATTGAACATCAAAAATTTACATTTTGAGATAAAGGAACTTGAAGGTATAATTAATTTTTTATTAAACATTCCACCCCTTACTCCAAATGTTATACATTTTTTTGAACCTATTTATTCACTCTCTTCCTCTTAAGTCTTTTTTCTTTCCTAACTTGCTTTGTTTTTTGTAAAGCCTTTTATTTAGCCTTTAATAGTCTCTGTTTGTCGAGGCTCTCTATTGCTTGTACCGTGAAATCACCAGGCTAATATTAAGTTTTCTCAAAATTTCTGGTTTTGATACATTTTCCATATTAAACGATGAAATGGCATCATATGAACCCAATGATAATACTTCTATCTATACAAATATTTTCTTCGGTACAAGAGACTATATTCCGTTCTTTATAGATACTTTCAGTGGAACTTCGACTACCTCCATGTAAACAGTGTTTCGGCAATTCTGGAATAAATGCTTTGATTTTCATCGTTCATTCAACTTTTCAGCAAAAGTAAAATACTTTGATTATATTTTTCGTCATTTAAACGGGCATGGCCCAGTTTCAATGATTATTTAAAAATAGGTTTTAAGGGTTTAATTTGAGGTTTAAAATAAGGTTTTTTAGAAAGATGAAAAATATAAATCAAATGTAAAATCTCCAAATTGTCATATTAAGAAAATTTTAGATTTTCAACATTCTTTAATCATATTTGAAATAACTAATCCCAAACATCTACAAAAATATGAGATTTTTAAAAAATTCTTAAGAACTTTTTTTCGGGGTTTTTAAATTTACAAAAAATTAATTTCAAGCAAAGGGCGCTGCGGTTTTTTTTTACCTTAAAAACTCTTTATACCAGACTTCTTTTTTACAATAACAATTTGTTTTTAAAAATAAACTTGGATAGACTGCAGTGACACGATATCAAACTATAAGATTTGAAACTGGTAATGTATAAAAAAACTAATAAGATATATTATGGTGTCTTTTTCTTTCTACAACAGTTTTTAACATTTTCAATCGAACATTTTTTTTTCATCTATTTCTTATCAAAAAGATAAAGTTAAAAATAGGGTTTTTAGATAAAACCCCTTTTTAATATATCTATTAAAATTAAATATATTTTTTTTGAAAAAAAATAAAAATCGTGCACAACAAAAATATCCCTGGAGCTTACAAAAGTAAATATAAAAAACATCCCGTGGCCACCGAAAAGAAAACCCTGGGGAAACAGCATATAACATGAAATTTACAAATGCATTAGCGGAAGTGAGATATGCAAAAGATTAGAATTTCAGCGCAGACACACATCACGCGCGCCTGTGGCGCCACCTCAAAGCTCTATTTAAGGCTTGGAGATTTCGACGATTTGAAATTCGGCAATTGTGTTTTTCTTGTGGTTTTTTCAAAAAACGATCAGTTATATCTCGTTCTTTGGATCAAGTAATCCGAGTTCGACAGAGGAAGGATAGTGGCCTACCGAGATTGTAGATTATCTTTCAGGAAATCGGTAGTTGTGTTGGACGAAACAAAACAACTGTAATGCGGATATGTGACCGTTGGATGCAGGAGTGTAAGATGGACCGTCGATGGACAGGCAAATGGTGAGCATGGCAGTGACGGATCGCTCAGTCATATCACGACACGAACCATAGCACAGCACATTAAGTCTGTAACGCATCATTCACTTTTCTGCGCGTACCATTCGACGACGTCGTTTACAGCAGAGTGGTCTGTCCGCAAGACGTCCATTGCTTGGTCTACCCTTGACGCAGAACCACAGACATCTCCGCCACCAATGGTGCGATAAAAGAAGGATGTGGGCGGCAGAATGGAATGAAGTTGTCTTTACTGACGAGTCAGGCATCTGTCTGCAACACCACGAGGGTCGGATTCGAGTCTGGAGACACCGTGGAGAGAGGATGCTGAACAGTTAAGTTATGCACCGCCACACTGGTCCTGCACCGGGTATTATGATATGGGGCGGTATTGGATATCACTCTCGCACTCCTCTACTACACATTGCCGGTACTTTAAATAGCCAGCGCTACATCTCCTAGGTGTTGGAGCCAGTTGTCCTTTCTTACCTTCAGGGCTTGGCCACAGCCATATTTCAACAGGATAATGCGCGACAACACGTGACACGCATTGTCCAAAGATTCTTCGTCAATCACCGGATTGAATTGCTTCCCTGGCCGGCTCGCTCTCCTTATCATTTGCCGATAGAAAACATGTGGTCCATGATTGCTCAACGATTGACTCAAATTACACCCCCAGCTGTCACACAAGATCAACTTTGGCAACGTGGGAAGCTGCTTGGTCTGCTGCACCCCAAGAACACATCCAAAGTCTCTTTGAATCAATGCTGAGGCGTATGGCCGTGGTGATCTCCAACAATGGCGCCTACTCTGGCTACTGATTCTGGCAGGAACCACACTTCACAGAAGTCTATAAATTTAATCATTTGATACTTGGTCAAAACATGTTATCTACAAAATAAATTTTGTTGTGCTATCTCCTGTCTTTCTTGGTGTGCATTTACGGTGGCCAGCAGTGTATTACAAAGGAAAGGGAAAAAATTAGTCATGGAAGATTACAAATATTTACAATAAATTTACAGAACTTTTCAAACGCACGAAGATTCGGAGGCCAATTAATATTATGTCTCTTGAAAGCCAATTTTAGGATAGTTCATTCTATTTCAAACTTGGAACACAGAAAGATCACATGATCCACATTTTGCTCGCCACCAATATCACAATCACAAGAAGAAGACGGTTGTCAATTTCTTCAAGTATCTTTTACAATTGTCTTGACCAGCTAGAAATTGGGTTATTTTGTATTCAGTATAAAAATGATGGCAGGCCAGTCTCTCATTAATGGTTGGAGAAATTTTCTTTGTTAAGCTCTTTATTTGAAATGAAATATTCTTGGTTCCAAGAATTCACCATACTTTCATTATCTTCTTGTAAAATGATTCAGTTATATTAAGGAATCCGATTACTTCGGAACCGTGATTTTAAAAAGGTGCATAAATGGATAGATTTCAGTATATTTAGTGTCACTTAGATTAGAATACATGTATAAAATTGTTTTAAGGACATTTTGACAAAAAACAAATTTATTTAAATACAATATTTCGGCAAAAAATTAACTTAGAATAAACTTTTTTCAAAATGTTCTCCTTTTGTGAAGAATACTTCTATTTTAATAATATTTTGTCTGTATATAGCTCAGACCTCTGTTCAGAGGCTCAAGCAGAATTTTTGAAAAATTCACATTATTTTCAGAATTACCACCAAATGAAATAATTATCGGCGTTTTTTTCTTAAAATTGCTCCCCTCTGTGGTCGTAAAACATGGATAACCCCCCTTCTAAGTTATATATTTCAAACATTCTAGTTGAGCCTCTGTACAGAGGTCTGAGCTATATACAGGTAAATATTATTACAATAGAAGCATTTCTTACAAAAGGAGAACGTTTGAAAAAAAAAGGTTATTCTAAGTTAATTTTTTGCCAAAATATTGTATTTAAATAATTTTTTTTGTCATAACGTCTCCTTAAAACAATTTTATACATGCATTCTTATCTAAGTGACACTAAATATCATGAAAATTATACATTTATGCGCTTTTTTAAAATCATGGTTCCGAACGTAGTCGGATACCTTAATGTATCAGACTATGTTCGGAACCGTGATTTAAAAAAAATATATTTAAATACAATATTTCGGCAAAAAATTAACTTAGAATAACCTTTTTTCGAAATGTTCTCCTTTTATAAAAAATACTTCTAAAATAATAAAACTTTGCTTGTATAAAGTAGACTTAGACTTCTCCTCAGAATCGGAACTATTTTTTTTTGAAAAATTCACATTATTTTTAGAATTACAACCAAATGATATAATTATCGACGTTTTTTTTCTTAAGACCTCTCCTCTGTTGCAGTAAAATATGGATAAATCCACTTCTAAGATATGTATCTCAAAAATCCTAGTTCAGGCTCTGTACAGAGGTAATAATACTTATAATAGAAGGTACTTATAATAGAAGTTTTTAAAAGAGAATATTTGAAAATGGTCAATTCTAAGTTCATTTTGTCAAAATATTATACTTAAATAATTTTTTATTGTAATACTATTTTTAAAACAATTTTTTACATTTTCTAATTTAAGTGACACAAAGTATCATAAATATTATCCATTTATACGCTTTTGCAAAATTCCGATTGCGAACGTAATCGGATACATCAAGATGCCTAAAGTATTACATTGTTGGTACAAAGCAGGTGATGTAGATTTCAGAAAGATAATTTCTTAAAATATTCTGAATGAGGCTCTCATAAATGCTTAATAGTTTGTTTTTTTCTGATGTAAAATGCTCAAAAAGGCATGTTCTTAAACAAACTTTAAATTGCAACATGTTGATTGCGTGAGTTATTCCATCTTTTAAGGCGAGTATCATACACGCAAGTTTTTCTTATACCATTCTTATTTTAAACGGTTTTAAAATAGTACAGCTTAAAAATGTAATCACCTTTATTTTTTTAAAAGATTGACTTACTTTTAAACGATACAGGACATCTGTTTTTACGATCGCTGAAAAGTGAATCACAACTCTTATTTTTATGGAAGCGATAAGTTGGCTCAGTAGCTTATAAGTTGTCAGCTCGCTTCATAAGCCTAAGATTTGCAGGCTCGATCCCATCGGATGTGAGTAGGAGAATATTAATGTCTTGCTGTTCAGCTACACGAGGGCATTTTGGCGACGGACCACGTAATTTTGAACCATGGTCAAGTGACGTGGACGAGCCCCCATTCTCCTAACTATCACACCAACCAACGAGAGGACACCGGCATCGACAGTTTTAAATTTCACGTGCCCTTACAGGCTGTAGGTACGGGACTCGAACTCATGACTTGTCTGTGATGACCCGATTTTGACCACTGGGTTCCCAACCCTACTCATTTATCGAACCACTGCAGGGGATTAAAATTTTTGAAAATAAATACAAAGAAAATTATATATATATATATATATATATATATATATATATATAAAAAATTGTTTTAGCCCTTTTTTATTAAAAGATAAAGAGATTAGATATTTGCTAAAAAAATGTAGGGGAAAAAAGGTCCATCATAAAACATTAGCTAAGTCAACGTTTCCCCCACCCAAGAAAACAACTCATGATAAATGTTAAAAAATTTTATTCTAAACTTTTTTGTGGCCCGCCAAAACCCTGAAGGAATATGAAGTTTAAGGCCCCGATCTTAACAGTGATTTTTTAAAGGTATAAATATATAATATTTATGACATTTAGTGTCACTTAGATTATAAAATGTATATAAAATTGTTTTTAAAAATAGTATTACAATAAAAAAAATTTTTTAAGAAATATTTTGACAAAAATTAACGTAGAAGACCCCTTTTTAAAAAAGTTTTCCTTTTTTTGAAAATCTTCTATTATAATAATATTTTGCTTTTTATTTAGAGTTCTGTTAATTTTTTTCTAAAATTTTTTTCCGAAATTTGTATTTAAATAATTTATTTCTGTCAAAATTCCTTAAAATAATTTTATACATGTATTCATGTATTCTAATCTATGAAACAAATATAAAAATTATCCATTTATGCGCTTTTTAAAATCACGGGTTTCCGAAGTAGGGGGTTTTTAAAAATTTCAAAAAATTTCGGGGTTTGGAATGTAAATGATTAAAATTGCAAAAAAGGTCACTCCTGTCCCCAGAAACACACTCTACGCTAACAATTCATGGAAAAAACTGTACAAATGCGTTGAAAAGAAAAATCCTCTTTGGTATAAAAGGGTTGATTAGGGGTCAAACAAACATAGTGTTTAAACTCACTATATGAGGGTTTAAAGGAATTAGAACAGGCCCCATAATCAGTTTTTCAAACGTGTCCGGCGTGAAATCGCCCACGCGCAGAGTGAATGGAAAAAGGAGGTTTCGAAGAAACCATTGTCACAAGCCTAGCATAGCATAGTCAATTTCGTTGATCAACTGTTTTTTAAAAAAATTTTTATATATATATTTTGTTTATATATTTGTTTTATTTTCATTTGTAATTAATTTTTCAACGGAATTTTAGGAATATATTTTTCAGTTTCAGAATTCCGAAACGCCCGTTTTTTTTCTACCTTATGCTTCATTTGATAAACTGAACTTGTCCCAATTCGATTGGATGGAAATTTAAGGATTTGAATCGCAAGTGATTTTCATTCTAGTTCAATTTAGATTCAGAAACTTATTGAAACAAGGAAAAAAGTTGGAGTTGATTGATATAGAAGGATTAACCAGAAAAATAAGTAAAAATCCAACGCAAATTTTTGAAAAATGAATTGTTTCCCAGTTAATTTAACTGTTTAAAAAAATCGGCTCCTATTATAACCCTTTTTTCATCTACCTATGCCTTATCCTTTTTTTTTAGGGTGAATACGTAAAAGCCTCGCTTAGAAACCAATTTTACAGATGACTCCAATTCAGCTTACATTCTGCAAAAAGTAACATCTTACAACCCTAATATAAGTTGTCCTTTTATCTGCAACACCTGAAGTCACACTAATGTTTCTTTATATAATTCGAAATACACATGTACTATACAGTGCAAAATGAATTTTTTCGTAGGAAATAATTTTTTAGTTGGAGCATTAATTTTTTAAAGTTTTCCCCAAAAACTGGAAAAATTTTTTATTGAAAAACAAATTTTTTTTTTAGTTTAAAAAAAAAACACGTGTTTTGAAATATAAAAACACGAAACTCCCCCTTTTCCCTAAAAAACTTTTTTTTTTTTGGGTTTTTTTTATTAAAAGAGCGTTTTTGCCTTGGGTGTAACTTAATTTTTTAGTCGCCAAATCTACAAATGGGATGCAGAATTAGTCGCCAAATCTCGAAATGGAAAATCGTTAAGCCTGAAGATCCTAATCAGGACAATGGAACACAATTAATTAAATTTTTGTATTGGCATCGGTCCTTGACAAGTGTGCAAAATTTCGAATTAATATGACCTCTTAAAGTGGGTAAAAATCTTGTTCAAAGATTTCGATACATACAGGTGAAGCTAATAAAAACGTGTTAAAATGGCATTTCCCTTAAAAGGGTTTTCCGCCCCCATGAAAACGCCATGTAAAACAGGTTCCGATCAACAACAATTTTTCTTTCTCCATAAAACGGCGTTTCACCCTAATAAAAAAAAAACGACTTTCATGATTTAAACGTCATTTGATATAACAGACAAAAGAAAAAATTTTTGGACAGAAAAGGGATTTTTTTAAAAAAGGTAAAATAAATGGAATAGATTTTTTTTAGGGTTATTAAATACCAATGCAGAAAATAAGGTTACAGTTGAACAAATTCGTAAAACAGTTTACAGTTGGGTCGTATTTTTTTAACATGAAGTGATAAAATGTCAAGCACTGTTTAACTTTATTTTATATGGTGTTTACTTCGAAAAAACTTCGTTTATTTTTTAAAAATATTCTGAACATAAAATTAATTAACTCATAATATTATTTTAAAGAAAATTTCCGTAAATAAATTTTGTTGCAAAAATTATTTAACACTCAAGTTTATCATACGTAGATTAAATGTATACCAATTTGCATTTTATATGTATGAAAAATTATAAGTTATTGCAAAGACTAATTACCAACCTTAATTCATAATTTTTAGAATTAATTTTCTGGTGCGCGAATTATCTGAAAGTATTTTCAAGTTATATAAAGGATGTCACATACTCTTGAAAAAAAAAAGTTTCTTGAAAGAAATTCTTAAATTTCTTTGGTTATTCAGTTAGTTTAGTTAACATTTATATGACTAAATATAGATGTGATAAATCATTGAATGACCATATGATTCATTGAAACCTATTTCAAATAATGTTTTAAATTTTAACAAAAAAGTGCCAATTTAATCTTTGTTAATCTATTTGTTAATTTATTTTTGGAGAATATTTAGGGCATGGGTATTTAGTTGTATCATCTACCATGGCATGACTGCTGATAAAAATTGATTGTCGTGCTGTCCAGTTATGACAGAGTTATTTCGGTCATGTGACATTTTGAAAATTCTACTAAAATTTTATTTGAGAGTCTGGTAAAAAATTCGGAATTTTTTATATTTTTTTCCTAACTTTTGAAAATTGTAAAACTTTAATTTTACATCTATATGGCTATTAAAAATACTGCATCAAGAAGGAAAGCAGATAACAGAATCCTATTTATTACACACTTATAAACATTTACTTATTATAAACAAATTATACTTACAGTATACGAAACTATTGACACACCTTTGAACTTGGCATGCAAATTCTCTCTCTAGTATCAAGAAATTGTTTTCCGTGGGCATCGAGTCAAATAGATCTTGAATAGAATGTTAAGATATCATTCCATGGACTTCAGCTCTATGCAAAACTCATCAGTCGTAGAGGATGAAAACGGTTGCCAGTTTCTAATTGCGGAAGAAGAATTTGAACGACGATAACTCATCTTATCCGCTCTCGTAGCTCAACTCACCCGGTCTGGCAGGGCTGTTTTTAAAATTTGAGTGTCTATAAAAACGCAGTTGTGAAACTTCAGATTTTTCTTGTAATCCGTAGTAGCGTTACCATTTAAGAGTTCTTAAGTTCTCCCTCTTCTTAAGCTTCTTTTAATATTCTAGAACTGATAAATAAGAAGGGAAGATTCAAGGAGAATCAATCACTTTATCTCAAGCTACTAGCTAACCTCAAGTGCTCAAGGTTATTATTTCCTGCAGCCACAGATGCCCCAGGCTGCGAAATCAAAATCAATTTCAGCAAATTGAAGGCTCACACTTCCCAAACCTCACGGTCTGCAAACTTAGGGGAAACTCCCTTTAAATCATGACTCCAGAATATGTGAAATTTTCATTAAAATATTTGTTCAATGGGGCGAGAGTTCTTGAACTCTAAGCCAATATCCCACTGTGTGAATTGAATTATATTATGCAATCTCTGACAATAAAGTTCCGTGAATAGCCCTGTAACATTAACGTAAATGAAATATTAATAAAAGTTACCTTGCTGTTCTTCAAAATAGTCACATTCCATAACAGAACCCCCGGATTTCTATACTTCTGAAAACTTTGCAAAATCTTCATTTGGGATAGAGCTCAAAAAACCCCATCACGTTTTGTTGGACGTCCGGAATTCGTCAAATCTCTTTTTTTAAAGCGAGTTTGATCTGGGAATAGGAAGATTTTGAAAAGAATTGGGGGTATGGAAGGGGCCAAAGTTCAATTCGCCACGTTTAATTTGCTCCAACCCTTTTTTTGGAACTGTTTTCGATATTGGGTGTGTGAAGGGCGAGCATTTTGGAACAAAAACCTTCCGTTTTGCGTACTGAGGTCAAACCCCACGGGCGTTTATAAAACAGGTCAAAATTTCAATGTACCTTTGACGCATTCATCATCATTCCCTCAGGTAGAAATTCTTTGTGGATAATGCATTGACTACCAAAAAGGTGACATTCACCTTTCAATGTTTTCGTCACTGACGAAGGTTGCCGGTCTTCCCTTACGGGGGTTATCAAAAGCACTGGCCCGGCTTTTAAAACGGGCCAACCATTCACAATTTTCTGGACATTTGAATTTTATAAACCAGCGCGTATTTCTTTCGGTGACTTGTCAAGCTTAAAACAAAACTTTTAATTGATCTTTTGTTCTCTCATTTTCCAGTTTTTCAGTTAAGACCCAAACACATAAACAAGCATTTTTTTAAAAACAACTCTTCCCTGAAATAGAAACGACCCTTGAACAAAAAGGGAACAGCCCCCCACGCAGGGGAGCGTTTTCTTTCGCTAGTGTAGCCAGATCGGCTGCTCTGACTTCCTTCACCGAACTTTATTTTCAGAGGTTGTATTATTTTTTGAGGCATATAAAAAAAGGGGAACTTTCAAATGCTTTTATTAAAAAAAGAAATCGGTCTTCTAAAGTTCAAACTCCGACCCAATATTCAATCATTATTTTCTCGCCCCCCGACCCCCACAAAAAAAAATGCACTAATTCAATAATACTATCTTTGACCTAAAAACGATCCTTTTTCCCAAAACACCCCCGTGTATATAAACGTTTCCTAAGCCAAATTTTTTTTCTCAACAAAAATACGTCTTTCCATACGATTTTTCTGTGCCCGCTATCCGTAAAAATTATTTAAATTTAAAAGCAAAAAAAGCACCCTGACACCATTTGCGAAGGATTTACTTATTCAGATTTTTTTTTCCCCTTTTTTCCCCTCCTTCCATAAACACATACACGTGCCTATGGGAAAACGGTTTTTCATTTGGAAGCGAATCCCCTTATGATCGGCACAGTCAAGTATTAATTATAAACCAACAAAATTATCAAGATAAGTGTTAATTTTTTATAAATTATATATATGACAAACCCTAGGGTCACTGGTAATTAATAAACTTTTTTTTAACTTAGAATTTTAAATATATTATAAAATACATGTTGTAGTCGATAATTTTATAAGTGAATATATCAGTGAAAATGTTATTTTATTTTTTTATTCAGAATGTTTTTTTTGTTTGTTTCTTTCGTAAATTAAAATTTTTAAATAATTTTTTTGTTCTACTTTTCAATATGCTCCCCCCCGAGTTGTCACGTCCCCAAAGGGGGCGCGCCCCACAGTTTGAGAAACACTGCCTTAATGTAATTTGTACTTAATACATAAAGCAGAAAGGGCTTTTGCACTTAAAAATATAAATGGTTCTCATGTTTCTGCTGATTAAAAGAACGTTATATTTTAAAATTGTTTATGCTTCTGTTGATTGTACCCTATAGTTGCATTTCAAAGTTGAACCATATGACCACAAAAGCGAAATCTTCTCAAATGCAAACATGCGGAGATATGCAAATTCTAATCATTTACATATGTTTGTGTTGTACTTTTCATGTAAGTTTATTATGTACTCCTTTCATATATTGTAGTCGAATTGTGATGGTCAGTATAGTAAATTTAATCAAAAAAAACCTAATCTAATTATTAAAAACACATAATTATTAAAACTTCATTAAGCAAAATTACAATTATAAATGTTTCGTTGAGAGTATATTCTTTTCGAATCACATTTGAAATTTTTTTTAAGGGGAAAGTTTTTCCGAAATCTAAACTATATATAGTTTTTTATTTCTAAAAAAATTTTTTAGATCGAACATATGAAACAGGGGTTAAAATTTTCAGGAAAAAAGTATGACTAACAAGTTCTCTTTTGAAGAAAGAATTGTATTTATTAGCATAGGAAAAAATTCACAAATATATTTATCCAAAATTAGAAAAACTATATTTTAAGAGTTTGTATAGAATTTCTATTTAATTTCGAATGTTTTTAATTTAATAATTTTTTTTAAGTTCGATCGCGTGAATTTGATTGATTATTTATATAATTTTGGAACTAAAAATAAAATCACTTAAAGGAATTTTTTTGAAGCGTGAGGGAAAACCCTAAAGTTTTTCAGATATAATACCTTTAAAAAATTAAATTTTATTGCTCATCGATTCAATTAAAGCTCTATTTTTTTACAATAATGATTACAAATACTGTATCAAAACAATCCCATTTACAGCATCTAAGCAATTAATTCTAATTCTGAACTAAAACTAAGATTAGAAATGATATTAAGACACCTGAACAAAACAATGGTGATCGCGGACAATTTAAGTAACTGACATAAAAAATTACTTATAAAATTAGTGACTCCTTGAAAGACCTTGATATTTTGTTCCTTTCTTTCTTCAAATTAGCTTCTCTAAGTTGTTTTTGTTTTATTGAGAAATATATCTCTCTAAAAATATCACGATATTATTTTAACTCTTTGTCAAGGAACTTTTGAAGATTTGGGTACATAAATTGCCCAATTTTTTTAACTCACTTTTATAAGTTTCAATTGTACGTAATGGAATCTTTGAACTCCATTTTTACCCGACTTAAAACGTCATATTCATTCGAAATTTTGCACACTTGTAAAGGACCAATAACAATACAATAATTTCATAATTTTGTTTCATTGTCCTGATCAGGATCCTCATAAAAAAAGATTTTAAGGATTTCGAGATTTGATGACTAATTCATTAGATCGTTTCCAGATTTGGTGACTAATTGTATAAACCACTTTCAGATTTAACGAAGAATTCCGTATCCCATTTCCAGAATTGACGACTAATTCCAAATTTAGTGACTAAATAGATTAAAATGCAACCTTAAAACTGCAAGTAGGCTTGTGGTTAATGCAAAGAAAAAAACTTGGTTCATTAGATAGAAAAGGGTAAGGTGGAGTGCGTAGTTCTTCTGAAAATGGAAATAATAAGAAAAAAACTAATGCATATGAATAATAATTTATAATTCTAACTCATAAATATT
Organism: Trichonephila inaurata madagascariensis; assembly: GCA_019973955.1. NCBI lineage: Eukaryota > Metazoa > Arthropoda > Arachnida > Araneae > Nephilidae > Trichonephila > Trichonephila inaurata. Next base: position 62,766 of record BMAV01002017.1, on the reverse strand, counting down.
TTTACTATTTTGATAAACGCTATATTTTAGAAGTGATGATACGAATTAACATTATAGCAATACGTTTAAAAGCTTGATAATACATTACATTTAATATTTATCTGGAACTTTTTATTAGTTAGACCTTATCTATAGATCGGAATCTTTGAAATACACCGATATGGACTCATCAAGTCCCGTAAATTGAGAGAATAAATACCCTTCGCCCCCTTAAATTATCCAGAAACAAGACAATTCCCGCACCACATAATTCCCGGGTCCAAAAAAACAAAACAGGCTTTTTGTAGTCGAAATAAAAAATGAAAAATAAATTATAGTTTTAAAAACTAAAAAAACGCTTTTATGGTGAATTAGAACTGAAAAGTAAAAAAATAAATTCTTAATATAATAAAATTATTAACGAGGAAATTAATGTAATCGTGATAAAGCGTGGGGTGCTTTGTATTACATTTTTACACTAACTCAGCATTTCGGAATAGAACTAGTAAGGAATTATAACAATTAATATAAAACACCCCACGCTTTCATCCCAATGACAATATAATTTTCTCGTTAATCATTTTATTCTTATATTAAGAATTATTTCTTTTATTTTTTAGTTCGATTTACTATAAAATCATGTTGTTTAGTTTTTTTTAAAAAAACTATAATTTATTTATTGAGCAAATCAAATGTTTAATACAAAATAAAATATATTTATTGGTTAAAAATTGATATTTTGAATTTCATGCATACAAATTTTTAGGTTTTATAGCAACTACATATTCGATTGAGGGGACTATACAATGTGGTAGTGGTAAAGTTCGTTTCTAGAGGAACATATTTTTTCTAAACAAAAAAAAAAATAGATGAATACTATTAATAGTTCAGTAATTCAGTTTTGTTTTGGTATAACTGGAAACACTTTTCCAAGCACAAACCAACTTTGCAATCACTAAACCAGAATCATGTTTCCTTCCTTATTTCTTTTCCATTTGTGTATCCGTTTTTGAACAACAAATTTTGCACTGTCTTATAGGCTCACGTTTAGCAGGAATGGAAGGATTATGGAATATAGTTGTCCACTAAGAGACGAGCACGGTTTTCTACTGCAGGTGGTTTGCCAGGATTCTTTTGTACAGAAATGTATCATCATATTTGTGTAAAAGCTCTTTTGCAAATTTAAATTCTAAAAATGTAATATATTTTCCAACTTCTTTTATAGAGGTAAAAGGAATTCCAGAGTACCTAGTCTAGTAAGTAAATGTACATAAAAATAACTTTTTATAATTTTATTTTATTTATTTACTTATTTGCGTTTCGGATAGTCGGATGAAAGGATATTTCCTGATCGCGGCAATCTTCTCCACCTATAGTTAGATTGTATTCAAAAACAATCTTTGGTTTAAGTATATCTTTATTTTTTTTTATTTTTGAGGTTGATCATGGAAGTATCATGAATACTGCTCATCTAACACCATTTATTGAATTGAGTGGAAATTAACTTTTCCCAATATAGATTCGGGTTTCGCAAAGAGATGAAACCGAAATTAACCTTCCTAAATGTATACGGGTAGAATTATAAAATGCCAAAAAAATTCTCCTTATAATACTCGGGCGCGATATTTTGGAACCCAAGTGCTGTGCCCTTGAAAATCTCGGAAATGACAGTTAAACATGTTTATCATTTTTTTATGAATATTATTTCATCAAAATTATGTGCATTCACAGTATCTTGAAATATATAAGGAATATTATAAAATAAACTCTAAAAGTATTTGTCTAACTTTAATATACACTCAGGCATCATTCAGTTGATTCTATCATCTTTTCCCTTTCCAAAATACAGTGTTTTAAATTATTTCACATTTGAATTGAATATTATCTCTGTGATAAATTTGGCTTTGATTATCCCTTGTTCTTTTGGATGTTACTTCATAAATAACTGCAGTGTTTAATAGGCAAAATGTAGAGAACAAAATGTATTTTTAGTGAGGATTTAAATTCATTTCAAGTTTAAACTAAGAACTATTTTTGAAGGCAAAAGGAGCTTAACTTCGAAGTTCTTTTGAGGAATTTGGTCTAGAAAAATGATTACTGATTCTTTTTGTAGCAATTCTCTTTCTCTCTCTGTCATTAACAAGTCACGTTTTCTAATACAGTGGGTGGTCGGTTAACAAACATAATCCATTCCAAGACTATGTTCGTTATCCGCATTGTTCGTTAACCAGTCATCGATTCACCATAGACTTCTATGAGAAATCGATTAATTCGTTCTGGAGACCCTAAAGAAATGAAATCAAAACCGAAACTGATGGTCTAATGTGTATGAACATTCTATTGGAATTTTTTTTCAATAGAACTTTGAAGTTTAATAGGTAAGTAACATATTTCAGGAGAGATGAAAAACGATTTTTAGTCCGTTTCACGTATTTTTACGGCGATAGTGCGTCATCGGCACCTTTATATTTTATAGTCTGCACTGTTTGAAAAAATTAAGAATTCGCTTAATTTATTTGCCATGTCACCAAATCCACTCGCCCATAACTTATCAGCTGTCAGAAAATATTGATATTCATATTGAAATTCAAGTATTCAAGTGTGTATTATTGTAATAATTAATCAAGTGTGTAATAATTATTGAATGACCTTTAACTTCATTGTTAATTCAAGTTACATTTAGTAATTATTAATACTAAGCATGCTTTAAACATTTCTCCTCTCAGTGATCTTATTTTTTATGCAAAATGATAACAAATGTTTAATATTAATTTTTTTTCAGAGCCGAGAAGGGTTCGTTAGAATTCGTTTTGTTCATTATCCGAATATGTGTTCGTTGTTCAAACACAAAAAATCTTTCTTGAAAGTGTTCGTTATCCGAACACCAAAATCTTTCTTGAATGTGTTCGTTAACCGATTTGTTCGTTAACTGATCTGTTCGTTAACCATCACCCACTGTAGTTTTTTTCCATTAAATGAATTTTAAAGGCTTTTCATTGATTAATTTAGAATTTATGTAAAAAAAATGAAAGTCACCATAATCGTATTCTCTTCATATTTAAACCTTCTTTACATGGTGATGGAAATTTTTATCATAACATTTAACGAACAAAAAAACTGTACTAATCAGGTGTACTGTTAACTGGTTGTTGAAGGCAACGTTTTGCACGATTGTTGCATAATAACGAACATAGCTGTTAAAAAAATAAAATGTCACAATCATTATAGCGGTTTGAACTGGTCATTCCGCTGTTTGGTGTGTCTGGAAGAATCGTGCGACTATTTGAATAATTTTTTAAAACTCATTTGACATTTTTTTTGCTATTAAAAGCAAAAATGGATGGAAAAAATGTTTGTTCTTTGTGATTCTCTTATTTTCTGAGCAATTTGTATTGAATACCCTAAATAATCTCCTGAAAACCATGTGAAAGAAATTTACATCACTATACAGTTTTTTCACTTCAAATATATATGACGGACATGTGTTTTACCTTATTATTATTTTACTTAATTTTTGTAGAGAAATTTAGAAGACAGGGATAATGAAGATTACCAGTTAGAAGGCGCTTGACTGTCAGAAGATAGACTTGATTGACGAAAATTCTGACAAAGATTAATGAAAGATTAGATGAAAGATTAGATGATTAATTATCATCTACAATAGAAATATACAAAGATACATTAGTTTTTTCTTTCTTTTTTTTACTGACATAAGCTTACATATAAATCTGCATGATGATCGATTTTGCATCATAATATTTTTTTCTTATTTTATATTACAAATTTATATCAGGACTTTTTTAAACATTTTCCCTTCAATCAAGAGAATGAATTATAACACCCTGACTTATTTCACAAAAAAAAAAAAAAAATCATTCAACGAAGGAGAAAATATGAAAATGAACTTTTAGCAGCATCAAAATTACATAACAAACAGCATTATTTCCTTTTTGTCACAAGTTTCTTCAATTATATGGTAAAAACTTAACGCCTAATTTAATGAATAACCATAGACCAAATGTATCAGAACTACTCGTACTGGAGATGAAAATTATAAACTGCACTCAAAGAACAAACATATCTCCTATACATACTAATTACACCGTCAGATTTTAATTAGAATTGCAATGCACGTTTTGCTAGCAAAAATACCTCATAAGGTATGTGGCTGTATGCGAAAATGCCATTTTGTCTAACATACAAATGATTACAATTTTTCACCTGATTGTATATTAATCAGACTTCAGAGTATCAGGATTGAGTTACCTGAAAATACAAATATCAACATAGTTCTATACGTTTTTTTTTTATTTTATTCATTGCATCTGAAAAATGTATGAAAAACCAAAAGCTTTTTTTTTTACAATTGAATGTATTTTTAAAAAAAAAAAATTTGCATATTTTTAAAATGGAATAATAAAAATTCGGGAAAAAAAATTTCAATAAAATTTTGTTTTATATTAATTACGGGTTCAACAAATTACATGTTAACAACAAAAAATAAGAAAAATGTATAATTTTTAAAAATTTTTTGTACCTTGAAAAATTTAAACTTAAAGAAAAACTCGACAAGCAATATAAGGAAAATAATAAAAAACCCTTTTCAAAAAAAAAATTTTTTGGGGGGGGGCCTCTGATTTTTAAATTAATTAAATATTTTTTCCATTTTTAAAACCCATATCATTTTTTATTTCAAAAAATTTGAATCCTTAAATTTTATAGAAAAAAAGGGGAAAAATTTACTTAAATATAACAAATACGTAAATTGATATAAGTTATCGAATGGATTTTTATTTATAATAAAATAATTATAAAAATTTTCACATTTTTATCTAGTTTTTTAGCATCCCTTTTTTTCTATTGGCAAGTACTTGAAATTTTTTTTTTTATTTTAAAAATTTTTTTAAATGGGTTTTAACGTACACCAAAGCTTCCAAAGTTTTAATTTCCCCAAACAATATAATTTTCATCCGGCCCCCCATAAATAAAACTTTTTAATTAATAATCTATTTTTATTAAAAAAATTTTTTTAAAAATTTCCCCCGGGATTGTTAAAGGGGAATTCAAAGCGAATTAGTCTTTAAATCTTTTTGGGTTTTTTCCCAAAAAAAAAAAGCTTTTAAAAAAAAAGGTTTTAAAAATGTTTCTTTTTCTTTTTCAAGGGGTTTTTGATTGTTTTAATTCCCTTTGGGTGTTAAAGGTTTTTACAAACCAAATTTCAAAAATTTTTAATTTTTTAAATTTTTTAAATTTAACCAGGGATTTTAAAACAGAAAAAAAAAAGTTTGGTAAAATTAAAAAAAAACATTGGTTGAAATTTTTAAAAAATATTAAAAAATTTTTTTTTTTTTTTAAAAAATTTTTTTTTTTTTTTCTTTTAGTAAAAAAAATTCTTTAAAAATAATATTTTGTTTTTGACTTTTCAATAAGCTTGCGCCCCCCTTGTAGAGTTGTCACGGCCCCCAAGGGGGGCGCGCCCCACAATTTGAGAAACGCTGCCGTACACCGTACAGGCTACCAAAAGCTGTCCACAGCCAATTTACCCGTCCCCTGTACGGGCACTGATATTTTCTTCTTTCTATCTTTGATTTGCTCATATTTTTAAACCTTATGGGGAGATTATTAGTGCTAGTGTTTTTAAAATATACAGTTTGTCCATGGTACTGAAATACTTCTCATCCTGGAATTTCTTTGTGGTGAAGGGGAAGAGGGAATTTTTCATATAAGGTCGGAATTTAGGTTCTTGAAAAATTCGATAAAGAACAGGTATTGTCAAGCCAAAATTCAATTTGATGCTTGAAAAGAAATGAAAATGGAAGGATAATCCAAAACAGCCCGTTCTATTACTGTCCCCATTGCAATGAATGACTTGGTATTACACCATGCTCCAAGTGTGTGAAAATGTGTTCATATGCACAGCCACACAAAATCCTCAACTGTTTGAAAAAGAGGTACGAACATGAAATTTTTTTGTAAGCTTGAGAGAAATTCTTTTAAGAAACAGGAAACATTCTTCAAAGCGTGCAGTTTAATTTTAAAAAGCAAACATTTAGGGGTTTTTGTGTCCCACAATTATAAAATATAAAATAGGGTAAAAACTTTACAACTGAAAATTAAAATAAAATTCTTCCATTTTCGTCTTCTGTTAAGCATTACGCTTAGTTATGTGAAATAAAAAATGTGCCTTTTTCAGGAACATTTGGGACAAAAAAATTGACCGCTTAAGGGGTGAACTTTGATAAGTAGAAATTGAAAACGATATTAAGGTCTGTAAATTTTTTTTTTTAATTTTTTAAAACTTTTATGTGTATTTCAACCACTATTTGTCTATATTCTTTTAATATCGTTTTGGATATCGACCTCAAAATTATGTTTTATCAGTACTCAAATGGCATAAAAGAACCATTATATAAGTAATCCTAGCTCTTTCATGGAAAGTGGGTTATTTCAGTTCAATGCGTCAATCCACATAACCTTGAGCATCAATCCCTTCCGAGCTACAACTATTGTTTAAGGTACATTCTCATATTTTAAGAGATACATTAGGCTTAAGATTTATGGCCATTGAAAAATGTTAAATATCGCAGATAATGTATACAAAACTTTGTCAAATATTTTATATTTATATATTTTTTTTACATTTAATTAATTTTATCAATTGCTTATAGGAGCTTCTAACATTATAATTTAACGTATGTATAAATAATTTATCGAAGTCACACACTCACAAAAATGTATAGTCAACTATGAAGCGGCATTTTTTTTTTTGTATCAACCTTGATTTCAAGTTTTTTGCTTATGTTTTAAATAATTAGTATTAAATATTTTAAATACTGTGAAACCTTAATAAATTCATGATCTAATCAAACAAAAAGACCAATGTACAACAAAAACGTCAATATATATATTTTTTATTTCCGCAATCAAGGTTAACATTGATATATGTATAGAGTGAGTAAATTTATAAGACAGACGTCAACAAAACCAGTTCTATTTTATAGAAGAGTCTTTATCGTATGGGGGGAACAGTCATGAAATCGCTCAACATTTGCTGAAATTAATCACATGACGAAGGGTGTCCTTCAAATTTTAAGCTTATGACGTTAATGTATATACAATTTTATGTAATTAGAAAGAAGATATTATAACGGCCAGCATATCAAACTAATATTTATAACTGACTCACAGATGCACACATAAGAGTATTTGAATTTAAGGATTGATGATAAAGATCAATTTCCCCCGTCATTTAATGTTCAGACATTTGAGCAGGAGTAATTTTTCTTTTTTTTAGTCCTTTTTTTTAGCAGGGAATTCTCATTCCGTAGTTAAGTACTTAACCTTTCGTTGACACTTTTCAACATTATATTTTATAAAGTGATGTAGCAAAATATGTTATCTGCAAAAGCCTACTCACGACTGTTACGTATAATTAGACTCTCATGTATCTTCCTACCAGACAAATGATTTGTGATTTCTATTATATAATTCAAGTTCGACTTTCCTCACAGCTTCAAGGTCATAAATATTCTGGGCAGTTCTCACACACTCGCGGGTACATTATATATATATATGTATGCAATAACACTTCAATAAGGTAGATATTTTATCACGACAGACACTTAAAATATTCATAATTACTAATCACAAAATTAAGGAACACAAGATAGTGGGCTTGCAAATTTGTATCTATTAATTGTTTAAAGGCTAAATGTTACGGTTACCCTGAAGATTTTGTTTGCAATTCCAAAGATTCCATTTTAAGGTATCCGACTACGTTCGGAACCGTGATTTTAAAAAGGCGCACAAATGCATAATTTTCATGATATTTAGTGTCACTTAGATTCGAATACATGTATAAAATTGTTTTAAGGACATTTTGACAAAAAATTTATTAAATGCAATATTTCGGCAAAAAATTAACTTAGAATAACCTTTTTTAAAAATGTTCTCCTTTTGTGAAAAATTCTTCTATTATAAAAATATTTTTTCTGTATATAGCTCAGACCTCTGTACAGAGACTCAACTATGATTTTTGAAAACTTCATATTATTTTTAGAATTATAACCCATTGAAATAATTATCGGCGTTTTTTTCTTATAATTTCTCCCCTGTGTGGTCGTAAAACATGGATAAACCCACTTCAGGTTATATATTTCCAAAAATTCTAGTTGAGCCTCTGTACAGGATTCTAACACAAAAAATAACCAATTATAATAAGCATTTTCTAAGACAATATTTCGAAAAGGTCATTCTATGTTCCTTTATTGTCAAAATATTGCCCACAAAATAATTTTTTATTGGCAATACTATTCTTAAAACAATTTTATTCCTTTTTCTAATCTAAGTGACACTCAATATCATAAATATTATCCATTTATACGCTTTTGCAAATACGCTTTTGCAATACGCTTTTGCTCCGAACGTAGTCGGATACCTTAATGATGTTTATTTTCGAACCCGATGCGATGGTAGGCATTTTAGTCATAAAAAATTACAAATACAATATTGAAACTAACCGCATTTAACAAATTTCGCTTATTTATTTCATAACTTAATTTACATTGGAGTTAATTTGTTACGCCATTGAATTATGATAAAAATTATTTTCCTAATCAGAAGCAAAAACAGAGATGCAAACGAAATGATTCATTGTTGAGCTTCTTTGGTTGATATTTTAAGCATTTAATGTAGTCTTGCAATGTGTTAATGCAATATAGTATTGTAATGTTTGATGCAAGACTTGTAGAATCATCAATTAAACCTCTAGGTTAGCTTTAAGAGAGGAACTTCTCAAGACATTCCATTACAAATACAGATAAAGGAAGATGAATCGTTTATCCAAACAAGTGAACATGTTAGGCGTGGTCAGGAAAGATGTGTCTAGACCAGGGGTACTCAACATTTTTTACTGCTGGGCCGCATACATATGTTAGCTATTTCAAGTGGGCCACACCATGAGGATAAATGCTTTAAGACCAAGAAAACATTGGAATTTAAAATGTGAGAAATTGGTCAAAATATTGCAACTCCTCTGTTTTGCTTTTTTTAATTATTATTTTTTATATTTTTGTTTTTCACTAACACTTAATTAGAAGCATTTAAGAAACCCTCCTTCACAATTTCTGCATCAGTAAGCGGTTTCATATGATAACCAATAATATAATAAACTTCATAGGATGTCTTTGTTACCACTGTGATATTACCACTGACAAAACACTTTGTTGCTGTTGCAAACATTGTTTAAGAAAACCTATTTATCACATCTTCGAGGAAAAGAATCATTGAATGATTCCTGTTTATTGGTATTTTTTAAATACAACGCTTTCGTGACAAATTAAACAATTACTGATCCATGTTTGTTTTTCACAACAAAATAGTCAAGCTCCCAATAGTCTTGAAACAATGTATTTCTTCGATATATCTTCTATGTATTTCTTCGATATATTTCTTATATATCTTCAAATATTTTTCGCTTGCAAAATACGAACGATAGTTAAAAATTAGTTCCCCACCCATAAGATTGCCGCTACACTGTTGTCTATTATCACTAACCGTAACCATTCCAAATAGAAAAAGAATATAAATTCGTACCCGTTCGACACCGACAGCAAAAAGAAAAAATTGATATATTTGATTTCTTGACAAAGAATTTCCCCCCAAATTTTTAATACAATGCTCTTAAATAAGTAAATTTCTTAGAGTAATGGGCCTGTGACCGGGCCACTCAAAAAGGCTCGGTGGGCCCGGGATGAGTATTGCTGGTCTAGACCGGTATGTTCTAAATCAGGAGAATGAACTTGTCCCAGAGTAAGGGCTACTTCTAATGTTTTTAAAGAGTTGCGATCCTCTTAGTGGCTATTCTGTATTAAAATTTTATGTTTTCTTTTCTGAACACTTGTTTCCGACATGGTACATATCTTTAAAAATATGACAGATTACTATTTTTACTACAAATATGCAAGTAATACAAAATGATTGCTTGAACAACTATGAGGGATTGCTAGACTGTGGACACATTCAATGCAGTGAGCAGAGAACATGCTGATAATTCTGAAACCGACGTATGTACTTGATTTATTCGCCCTTCGCGGGACATGATTTCAACCTGAGAACTCAATCCCGGTGGTAGTGCAGGTTGTGGGATGATGTCTATAGCCAATCCCGCTCTGTTGCGAGAAGAGCTAATCATCAACATTTACTCTCCCCTTCAGTTAGCGTGTGAGGTAAAACTTATACACCTGACATCGCAGTAATCGCTTTTTTACCCTACAGCAGCAGTGAATGTGTTAAGCGTCATCGTGCACTTCCAATGAAGGAACATGTGTTCTCTATACATTTGTTGAATCATTTGCTTAAATATTCACAGTTGCATCAATTGTGAAAAGCCGATTATTTAGTCTAGCTGACGTCGGTATTCCATAAATGTTTTTTTTTAATGTGCATCTTATCTAGGTCTTAGTAAAAAAGGTCACCCCAAAATATCCTGTCGGTCCATTAGTCGACAGCGATCGACTTAATGCCCAACCCTGATCTAAGTAGTTTTTTCCCCGAACTTTTGCTTAACATATCCTTTTAAGATCCAACCCACATAATCATGTATGTTACATATTATACGTTTTTGCTTTTGGAATAGTGGTATGTAAGAAAATCCCGAATCGAATGATTGAGCAGGTCTTCTGAAAGTGTGAAGTACCACTTTTAATCAACAGTTAGTGATTGTAATCCCTGTTTTCTTTCTCAACTGGCAAATTTAACTTCGTTTACAAATGCAACGAAAACACGTCTTTTTTTATCTGTCGTAAAATGGTAATTATCAATATATTTCTAATGACTTGGATTCATATTTTTGTCTTAATGTTTAGATAATCGTAAAATGTAAAACATTAACTATATTCTATTAACCTTGCTTGTAGGAATCAGGATTTCGTTTACCGCACGATCGTGCAACTTGGTCGTTACTTGAGTCACTGTATCTGAAGAGGTAAGTTCTTGCCATGTGAATTTTCTTTTCTGTTTCAATAATTTTGATGGAAGCCTAAATAAAAACGAAATACATCATTATATAATTAATACTATATTTTCTTGATGGTTACTATGGAAGAGTCCCTTTATTCTCTTCCGCTCTCTTTTGCAATTATTTTCTCTTCTATACAATTGTTGAAGGGGATGACATTTGAATCTTCTACACATATATCTGCAACCGTATCTCATCTTCTCCCCCCCTCCCCGCGAAAAAATTCTGAGTTTACCGGAGGGAGTTGGTAAGGTGTGGTTTGATTTTTTTATATGTATTTTTTAAAAATAATAACATTTTTTGATACATTTTATTATTTTTCAAGGAATACCGTGCTAAATGTCAACCAAAAACTTTTTCAGGTGTCTACAAGGAAAATAATTCTCACACAAGAAGAAATTCTGCAATGATGAATAAATCAGATTCTAAGCTTAATGATCTCTCGGATGATGACTATGCTGCGAACAAAACATATGAACCACGTCCACGTATATTGGAAGAAGTTCACAGATGAGAGCGATGAAGAAAAAGGTGAAAATATTTGTTATGGAAATACAGTTTTGGATCACCCTTTACCGACAAAGTCCCTTGAACCCATTCATTTAGTTGTTTCAGCTGTTACAAATTCTTTGTTTCGGTGTAAGCAAATCACAATATCAAATAAAATTTCTCCAAAAAATCAAAATGGATCCCTTAAAAATTAGTCCAGAAAGAGCCACTTGCACGCAGTCACCCAATCTCAGGACTAAAAGCCAAAAGAAAATTTTGGAAGAATAGGAATTTCCCCAAGAATTTCTGGACACCCGCATTGACAGTATGATGGCTCGTTGTGAGGCTTGTGTTGGAGAGCACAGTGGCCATATTCTATATCAGAAATTTCTTGAGATATAATACGTCATAATTTAACATTTTTTAATCTATCTTAATCAACATTTACTTCTTTTCTATGTTGTTATGCTAAAATACGTACTTTCTCTCATACTAATATATGTGCCTTTCATTATAAAAAAACGAAAGCTTCTTTGTTTTTCACACAGTTTGTCTTTGGGCATCAGTGTACACGTAACAAAGAGAAATATATCGCAAAAATGTTACAAAATATAAAGGTCATTTATTACAGCAAACATATTTCTAATGCAAAAATGTCATATAATACTAGTATCAACTTGTGCTTTTTACATAATACCAAAACCTTGATGAAATATTTTTGCAATTGCTATTTAACTATCGGATTTTTAGAAGGCTTGCATTTTTATCTATGTTACATAACAGGATTCTAGTTTTATTTATTTCGAAGCCTTTTTTCGCTTAGTCATAAAATGTTAAATTTTTTGTCATTTGGCTGTAATATCTTGATTACAAACTGAAACATTTACTTCAATAATAGTGATTAGTAATCATATTATTATAAATTTAAAAAAAAATTAATTTCTATGCATTTTGGCATGGAATCGAATCACCTACTCCGTTTAAACTTACACATTTTTAATAGAATGTTATCCATAATTATTTTTTAAAAATATAATTTTTTTCATTTATGAGTCTCTTTATATCCCTCGTATCAAAACGAAAATTCTATAAAAGTATTTTTATGAAATAAAAATTGATATTACGGATATACGATTGGCTATAACCATTCAGAAAAAATACAGTGTTGTTTTATTAATTTAACAAGTAATATAAAAAAAGTAAGTAAAATCCTACTTAGATCAACAAAGAAATATCTTATTTTAGCTACTTTTTATTAAATAGTTACAATTAATGTAAATATGTATATACATGTGACAGAAAAACAACATTAAGTGGTCATTAATTTTTATTAATTATCATTAAAGTATCGTATTGTCATCCAAAACAATCGTGTTTATAAAATTTCAGTTCAACTGAATGCTTTAAAACGTAAGAAAAAAAATATATTTCCAAGTTTTGACACCAGTCGCCAAAAGGGTCGCTAAGTCACCAAAAATTATGCCAACTTGGCTGTATTGGTAATTCTTTGAATAATTAGTTTTAATCAATTAATTTTTATTAATTATAATTAAATTATTATATTGTCATCCCAAAGAATAATGTATATAAAATTTCAGGTCAATCGAGCGCTTTAAAATGTATTTTATTAACGATTGAAAATTTCACCAAGATAAATTAATAAATATATAGAGAGTGTGAGCAAAAATAGTGTGTAGGAATTGAAAAATAAAAGGAGAGAGAGAGTGTGTGTGTATCTTATAAACTTAAAAATAAAAGTCTGTATTTTAAGCAAACATATTGTTTTTCGTAATATATGGTTTTCTCATATTCTACAAAATATTTTAAAAAATTTCCGGATTATAAATTCAGATAAAACATTTTTATTGAAGGCATGGAATAGTTACGATTATCTTCTATGAACTCATTTCTTGTGGTTTAAAAACGATTGCGGCTAATGTTATAAATCTCTATGAGATTTTGAAAATCCTTTTTACTTAAATTTCTCAAATCTACCTGGATTTTTGCTTCAATTTCCTGCACTGATTCTACATATTTAGCAACAATTTCAATCTTTGTGAAAAACTTGAAACATGCAAGTTTGGGGAAAAGTTCTTCCTTCTTATCCTTCTGGTCTAAATCAGACCAGATCCATGAGTTTGTTCACCCTTAAAAAAATCTAAGACCAAAATAGGTCTCTTCAAAAGGCTCTCTCGTAGCAAGTCAACACAATCGAGTAAATGTTGCGGTGTAACCTCTGCATCAATTCGTTTGGTACAAATTAGAAAAGTCTTGGTACCTTGGGAGAATCTAAAAGAACTTTAAATGCCCCGTTTACAGTCAAGCAAAATTGGTTTGTATCACCATTGGACTCTTTGCCTAAAGTACATTTTCATACAGAATTATTTGCTTATACTAATAAGTCCACTCAACATCCTGAATACTTCAGATTGGCTGCTCTGGAGGTGATTGACAGTATTCCTGAAGGTGCTATTCTTCAGACGGTAGCAAGAATTAGGAATGCACTGAAGTTGAGTTGAGTTCGGTGTTTTATGGCACATGAGCCAGTTCTGGCTATACTGCTCCAAACATTCATATGTCTGTGGTATGGACAGGAAAAGAAGAAATCGGATGACAAGATGGAGGGTCGAAAATAGAAAGGATCTCTGGGGTACCCCGGGGTCGTGACACCTGTGTTTACCAAAGGTAGTAAACCCCTTGGGAAAAGGAAAAGATCACTAGGGTACCCCGGGATAAAGAATACACTGGAAGAGGAGCATTTATTCAATTTGGAAATGAGGAAATATTGCTTAAACCAATGCTTTTCAAACTCTTTATACTTGCGAACCAATTTTCAATCATAATCTTCATCGCGTCTCCCCTTCTATACAGTAACAATGTATTAAATTCAATAATTATATACTTTGACGTAAAGCTACAATACGACTTTAATTACAAACCATACAAATTATCGAGATAGGTATTAAATTTTGTGTACAATTTTATATATGACAAGCCCGTAGGACACAGGTAATTATTAAACTTGTTCTTAACTTAGTACTGTAAAATTAATTATGAAACTCACATTGTGTAGTACTGATACATTAATAAGTGTATTATAACAGTGTAAATACGTATTTTGTTTTTTATTATGTCGTAATGTATTTTGTTTGGCTCCCTTTCAGTAAATTAGTAATTTTTTTAATTAAGCTTTTGTTTTCGACTTTTTGATATACTCGCTTCCCCATGTAAGGTAATCATGCCCCCTAGGGGGGCACCCCTTAGAATTTGAGAAACACAGGCTTAAACGCAGGACCACAGATCACTGTTCCGTTTTCAGTTCTCAATTGATTGCCATTGACATGGCTCTAGACTGTGTTTCTGGGCATCTTTTGACTAACAAAAATCTGGATTCTTTCAGACACACACAATCGAAGTGCTATTCAATATTTAAACAATTGGAGACTATTGGGAGACCACAAGGGAATAAATATTATTGATAAACTCAGGACCCTGTCTGGTTCTTCCATGATTCATCTGCAATGGATTTCGTCCCATGTGAATCTGAAATATAATGGCAATCCTGATGACTTTGCAAAGTTTGGTACTTCAATTACTCAGGTCATTGAGGAACCTCTGAGGTATCTTGAACTATACTCGGAATGTAAAGCCTCCATAAGCATCTAGAGGAAACAACCTCCACCGCATCCATGGTATCTTAGTCAGTGTCCTGGAACGTCAATCAATTTTAAAGGAGACAGGAGAAATTACGAGTTACACAAAAATATTAGCGAGGATATTATATCAAGATGAAGTTGTTGTTGACCGAATTTCAGTGAGTCACTAAAGCAGTTTGTCGATCAATAAAATCCTTGAATAAAGAACAGCTACAGTCTTCCTAATTTTTTGTTAACATGAATTGCGATACGTTACATCTTGAGATTTTACATCCACTTTTTGAAATGAGTTCCTTCTGTGGTGTTCTTAACAGTTGATCCATGTGATCGTTACTAAATTAAATGAGAGATTTTCATGGACTTGACATCCAAGAAGTTTCTTTTGGTAGGCAATATATATATATATATATATATATATATATATATATATATATATATATATATATATATATATATATATATGGAATAGTATTTAGATTAAAATTAAATTCCTATCTAGCAATTCACTTTTATATTACCTCCCTCACCTCTTCAAGTATCAAACTAATCACCCATTTATTTCTTCCGAACATATGGCCTTGCCAAACATGTCTATTTCCAAATCGTTATACTTAATAGCCCTATATGTTAGCATTAACTCTCAAGAGCACTCATGGACGCCGCGATCGGTGTTTTAAGTGTTTAACCCACTTAAGATTTTTCGGTGGCTTGCTTTTTTCTCTCTCTGCATCTTGCGTCAGATGATGTCTAACTTTGAACAAATAAAGACCTTTATATATGAAAACTAAGTCTGTTTCTGACTCTAAAAAATCATGTCATATATATATATATATATCTATATATTCTAACGTTTATTTACAATATAAATTCTAAACTAAGAACTATTTTCTACAAAACCGCTACATAACACATTCCGCTAGCTCGATTCGTTACATGTCGTTTCAGTTCTTTTGACCGTTCTTTTTCTAAGTCCTTTGTTTACAAAAACTAGCTTCACATAGCGGACGCTAGAGGGGGCAACACTTTCACTATTCTCCTATTGTATTCTTCTCGTAATTTCACCTACACTTAAATTCTATTTCCCTTATGAATTATAATGTCTCACTATCCTGTTTAATTCTTTTCACTGGTTGAACATAGCTGACATAATGAATTAAAATTCTAATCACTTCAAGCTGGATAAACAACTCAAATACCTGGATAGTATTCGTAACTTCGGTCTTAACGTCACGTTTAACATGTTAAAGTATCCCGTGGAATTTGATGTAAGCTTCATGGTTACTTATATCTGCCTTATTTGCCTTTCCTTACAAAAATAGAATGTCGTTATGTAATGTATTTAAAATAATTCAATTCTAAAATGATTTGATATTTCAAAGCAATCTGTGGAATTGGAGATGCCAGTTTATTGTTCATTAAAGTCTATTATGACAATATTGATAAAATCTTATTTGCCATTTTTTTCTGAAAGCTAAAATAACACCATGTCTTGCATTCAGGATGCTGAATTTTACAATACTTACTCATTATACTTGCATAACAAAACTTTTTGATGGGGAAATAGGATTTTTTTACAGATGAAGGTAATTCAGGTTTAAAATTTATTGACTACATATCTATGTATATAGTATATGGGAGTAAAATGTTCCACACTCACTCTTCAGAAGATCTCTGTTGCTATTAGACCCACAGTCTTGAAAGTTGGTAGAAATATTCTTTTTTATGAGTAGAAACCCGCTGAGAATGAGTTTTCGGAAAATCGACTGCCAAGGAGGGGAGGGGGGACAAAACAACAAAACATACATATACAAATGTCTATTTTTGAACCATTAGACTTATAAACTAAATTTAACGAATATATTTCTTTTGTTGCACTCCACTACGAACGGATTTTGTGCAGTTCGATTCTTAAGGAGAATTTGTGGGGAGTCACAGGGCGTTATAGACAACAAAAAAAAAATTCCCCGTGTGTATGGGGAAAATCAACTATACGAGGCTTAATTCAGTGCTTCTGAAACAGTTTCAATGTTTGCGACCCAATATTCAATCATAATTTGCATCACGCCCCCCTCCATAAAATAACGATATATTAAATTCAATATCAATAATGCTACACTTTGATACTAAACATATAATACGACTTTAACCCCTTAAGTACCAACGACATATATAAACGCTCACTCAGCCAGTGTTTTAATTACCCTAGACGCGTATATATACGTCTTTCCGAAGTGCTATCTTTTCTGTGAACTGCTATCAATAAAATTATTCCGAAGGCTTTGGAAAGCAACAAAATGACCTTGACAGTGTTTGCGAAGGATTTACT
Organism: Trichonephila inaurata madagascariensis; assembly: GCA_019973955.1. Lineage (NCBI taxonomy): Eukaryota > Metazoa > Arthropoda > Arachnida > Araneae > Nephilidae > Trichonephila > Trichonephila inaurata. The sequence goes on along the minus strand of BMAV01002017.1, from coordinate 45,299 downwards.
TATTTCAGAGGAGCACCCATTTGAGATTGACGTACAACAGTATTTAATATTCTAAACACTTGCATTCTAGTTTATAGTGAAATGCTTTTTCTTGTTGCTTTATTATTATCAGTCATGATAAAAACTAAAAAATAATATTTGTTACCATAGAAATCATTATATTATAAAAATTTATACTTACAATAACGTCAACAAATATTTGAAACGATAAAAATACGTTCGTATAACACCGCAAGAAAGAAGAAATACAGATAAACTGTTTCGGATATCGGGAAGCCTAACGCTGCTTGCAATTTTGGGGAATACACAATTCAAATAAAACAGTGTAAAACCGAAACAGCGCTTAACGAAACAGCGTTAAGCGGGGTCTTAGTGTACTTTCTTCTCTGTTTGAAAGATTATCATTTTGGATTATATAATATTAAATTCGTTTCTCTATTGATGCCGCACAATATTTTTTTTTACCATGCACGTGACACGAAAGTAAAATATTCACCATAGGATATTTAACTTCGGCATAAAAATGTGACATTGAAGAAAAAGTTATTTCGCCAAGGCCACGCAAAAAGATTTTTGTTTTTGTTTTTTTTTTGGTAAGCATTGGATAGAATAATAATAAAAAAAACATTATCTAATACAACTTTAAAAAGTCAGGAGGAGATATATGATCTTCTTTCAAGATAATTCGGTCATGACATGGAGTATTAAACATTCATTATTGTGTATTAAACATTTTGGGTACTTAAGATTTCTATCAGCAAGCCGTTTTGAGTTCTCGAACATAACATATATCTTATGTAAATTGTTTCTTCCTCACACCTAGATTGGTGCATCGATTGAATGAAATGAGCTACACACGAAAGAGAGCCGCCCATCTGGTATAGTGGATTAGTAACGCTGATTGCTATGCAGTTGGGTCTGGGTTCGAATCCCGGTAAATGTATAGTAGTTCTTTTGCGGCATGGGGCTATTCTGAACAGCTGTCGAACAGCCAGTCCTCTCGTGAAGTCTGTGGAATGTGAAGAGAAATATCAAGTTCCTGACCACCCCCATGATGTTCATTCTCAAAATTGGGATGAAACCAAGTCGAATTGTACTGTCACCTGCATGGTCTGCTCAAATCTACAGCTAGCAAATCAGGCAATTCACCGCGATGAATTTCGTGGGCCTATATTCGATACCGTCGGACAAGTGACTTTAGAAACATTAACATACTAAAAAGCAGAAAATAATAATAGTAGTAGTAGTAATAATAATAAAGATTTCGCTGATGTTTCACTTTTTTATATAATATTTGAAAAGGTTCTTTATATATATATATATTACTTAAAGATTTGTAAATCTGCATATATTAATATCAATAAGACAGTCATATTTTCATAAATCAGAGGAAATGTTTAATTCTACAGAAACATAAGTTTGTGATTTACTTTTCAGATTCATATTATTGCATTTGTATCAAATCACTAGTTTAGGATTGGCAAGTGAATTAGAAATTCCATAAAAAAAATATTACATTCACGGATTCAAAGTATCCGTGCTCTAAAATACCACTAACTAATACTAAAATAACAAATATGCTTTTTGGAGAGTTTACTCCTTAAGAATCGACTTTCATATAAAGCCCCGGTATAGAAATATCATGAGGAGTGAAATATGTGCAAGCGTTAGCAAAAGCATTACGCTGTGTTCTGCGCATGCGTCAAATCACTGTTGGAAGAAAGTATAGGTACGTATTTGAGTAAGAAGCAACGGGGGTTACGTTCCATCAAAGTAGGCATTGAAACAGCGTTAAACGAGGTTATCTCTCATCATGTATTTTACGATTAAATTTGTTAATTATGTGTTTTTACATTTCAGATCATACAGTATCTTCTGTATTTCCAATTTTCTGCATTTTTATCAAGAAGGTATCTAATGTAATTTGCGTTTTCCTTTTGCGCTCTGTAAGAAGTTGTTGTTAAGTGGATGGCATCCATAATGCCCCCGTCTTTCCTTTGGACTCCTGGCAAAATTTGCTTCTCCTTTTTGTTTTCTTTCTTGTTGCTTTATTTTCGTGTTTTTTACTATCACCCATGATAAAAACTAAAAATCATAATATTTGTCACTATAACAATCGTTATATTATATAAATTTATACTGACAATAACGTTAACAAATGTTTGAAATGATAAAATTACGTTCGTATAAGACCGCTGGAAAGAAGAAACATAGATAAACTGCTTCGGATATCGGGAAGCCTACCGCTTTGTGTAATTTCGGGGAATAATCCCACAATTGAAATAAAAGAGCGTTAAACCGAAACAGCCCTAAACGAAACAGCGTTACTGTACTTTAGCTGTCACTTAACAAGCCAGTAATAGCCACCGGAAAGGAGTGATCCATTTGTGTAGTGGTCATGTTACTGGGTTTCGTATCCACAAGTCATGGGCTCTATAATCGGAAGCGGCACCCCACTTTCCGTTCAATAAGCATATCTTTTAAAGAAAAAGTGATCGATTTAAAACAATAATAATTATCCTTTATTTTAAAATTTAGCCTTATATTTACTCTAAAAAATCCATTAATAGTTGTCTTTTTTTTATGACATTTTATCTTTTATTGTTTTTTTTCTTTGCTGCTTTCAATAAACTAGATTTTTGTTTCAGTTCCATTTTTTAAGTAAACGGTTCTCACGAAAAATTAGAAAATGCTTATTGATTATCAAATTCAAAATTTCAAATCTCAACAAAGAATAGATTATAAAATAATAAATAATTTGTGTTTCTCTAATAATAAATTCTACATCAGACACGTTTCCATTTTTACATAAAATTTCTTCCGTTTGTCAACCATTCTCTTAATTTACGAAGTACGGAATAAAAAAAAAAAAAGAAAAAAAACAACGTTTATATCATTTTGAATGTTTTCCTTACATAATGAAAGCACATAGTGAGGATTTGAAATCTGTTTTATTTTTAAATTCCCAAAAATTAATTAAAAATATATATATATATATATATATATAACACACATATAATAATGAATGTGAGCTTTAGCATGTACGAAATGGTGATTCTAAACTACTGAAGAAACAGTATCATGTACTTCTTGGCGGCAATTTCAATATTGATTTCGTTAAAGATGTAGGATTGAGATTAGTACAATTTTTTAAAATCAGAGCTTAATTTGGATTTTGTTTCTGGTATTTAAATGTATTTCGTTTGACATATAACTTTTCTTTGAAAATATTCCTGATTCGGTTCCTTTTTTAAAAATTAGAAATAATTATATCAAATTTATTTTGCAACAAATATGTGTTTGGATGCATTGACAAATTTGTAGCTGAAATATATTCTTTGATCTACCAGCTAATAAATCTGAATTAGCTGAAATTTTTAGATTCATGCTTAAGAAAAACGATGTTTTAAGAGTTACATATATATGTATATTTAAAACAAGTAATAAAAAAATAAGTCAATTTCTACTTAGATCAACAAAGAAAAATTTTATTTTTAGCTACTTTTATTAAATAGTTAGAATGAATATAAATATGTTATAATACGACAGAATCACAACATTAAATGGAAATTAATTTTTTAATTTATCATTAAAGTATCGTATTGTCATCCAAAACAATCGCGTATATAAAATTTCTGTTCAACTGAATGTTTTAAACGTGAGAAAAAACCTTTTCTAGTTTTGGACACAAGCCCCAAAGGGTCATTAAGCGCCAAAAATTTTTGCCAACGTGGCTGTAGTAATTTTTAAATAATTAAATTTTTAATCAATTAATGTTTATTAATTAATTAAATTATTGTATTGTCATCCAAAATAATAATGTATATAAAATTTCAGCTCAATGGAGCGCTTTAAAATGTACTTTATTAACGATTGAATATTCCATCAAGATAAATAAATAAATAAATATATAGAGTGTGAGCTAGTAGTGTGTGTGTAGGAATTGAAAAATAGCTTATTCAGATCTGTTTTCTTAAATACAGTAAAAAAATAATAATAAAAAAAAAAATGGATTTTCGTTGTAATGTACAATAAATTCAATGACTATAATATTATTAGATTCAGTTACAGATATCAACCAATCTGAGGGCAGAACTGAGACCTCACAACTGAAATGTCATAGGTTTTAGTCCTTCCAGAGGAATAATTGTTTGTATTGTTTGTTTTCACAATAAATTTCTACACGGCACATAGAAACCGTGTTCCACGTTAAATTTATCGAGGTTCAAAGTTTTCATGTTGGTGTAGTGTGAAGGTTGGAAAGTCGAGTGTTATCCTCGTCAGTGGATTGAAATTCAAAATTATGAGGTCTGTCACCAGTACATCTCGTGTGTGACGTTAGTAAAAAACAATTAAAAAGTTCTATTTTAGAATGGGTGTTTAAGAGAGAACAAGCATCATTTTAAAAACATTAGCTACGTAAATAAAATATTCAAAAATTGATAAATTTGATGCTCTACAAAAATAATTTCAGAGCATAAAATAGAATTAACATTTACCAGAAAATATATGTGCAAGGTTTTACAAATATCATAACATTATTATCCGAAATCGAATAAATTTCATTTTAAATGTACGGTGTTATCAGAAGCTGTCTTAAAATAATTTTGGAATGTTTTTTTTTAAAATTTATTTTTTATTATTATTGAATAAAATAATCTTACACATTGAATACGATTCTGTCATAAATATTTTGCGATTTCAGCTTTTATTACCTTATCGTAAAATATAAAATACATTTTTAACAATCGAAATTTATACTCTTTAAATACATACAATCCTTTTCTGAAAGTAAAATTTATTTGCACAAACGTAAGCTTTCATTTTCTCAACATCTTTTGAAAACTCATCGGGTATCATAGTAGTTCCAGTTACATTCCTTTTTTCACATTTTTAAGACACCTGCAAGTAAAAAGTGCGAGAATAAAACCTTTTGGCCTTGGCACTAACCTTGAATTTCTTTGTCCGTCAGCAACTTGGTAAGAACGAAAAATGGAGTAAGGGTGAAGCACGTGATAAGAATTTTACGAAGCTTTTTAAACACCTTAGCGTTACATCATACTTGGACAATTCAGCCATTTTCGCCAAGTGGTGAAAGCAGGACGAATGTTCTTTTCTAGTCTGATGTTATGCGTTTTCCGCCCTTTTAGAAAGCGGAAGCTAAAGAATCGTTGCTTTATATTCTGTTTTTCTACTTTTAGTTTAGTGTAGTGAATTTTAAATTGAAATTTATAATAGCGTGAAACACCTATTATTTCTTTTTTAAAAAAAATATTTATTTCGATTAATTTAACCTTTCGATCGCCGCTGCCTCCTTGTATGTATCAGCTTGACATCATGAACCCCAAAGATTTTGAACACCCTTCCCTTGCAACGGGTCTATTCGCGCGAACCTTCCTACTAATCCTCTTGGGGAAAAACTGTTTTTGTAAGGTATCCGACTACGTTCGGAACCATGATTTTAAAAAAAGCACATAAATGGATAATTTTCATTATAATTAGTGTCACTTAGATTAGAATATATGTATAAAAAATTTTAAGGACATTTTAACAAAAAAAAAACATTATTTAAATATTGAATATTTTCGGCAAAAATTAACTTAGAACAATCTTTTTTTCAAAAATGTTCTTCTTTATGAAAAAGCTTCTATTATGATAAATATTTGCCTGTATATAGTCAGACCTCTGTACAGAGGCTCAACTATGATTTTTGAAAATTCACATATTTTCAGAGTTGCTGAACCCAGGTAGAAGTGGCAGCTCTGGGTAATGTGATCCTGAATCAGTGGCGTAACGGAGAAGCTCCTGGGTCCCCTGAAAGTCAGGTTTTGGGCCTCCTGCCGATTTACAAAGAGAAGGTACTGGTGGCAGTCAGGTTTTGGACCCCTGGAACCCTGCCACCCGCGATGTGGGCGTTGAAGGAGTGTACGTTACGGCACTGATCCTGATCAAATGCTTTGTGCAAGATATCTTTCACACCCTTCTTTTTGATGTGTAACGTCTTTCCTCTCGGTTGTTGGATATTTGTGGGAGTGATTTCGTGAAAAGGGACGGATGTGTGTAACAGGATGTGACGTAAGTTCAAGTGCTTTACTTGATTTGGACCCTCAATGAGAGTGCGTGGCTGTGTCTTTTCGCTCACCCTCGCATGGGGGTCCAACCTAGTAGCCATCAAGTACTCGAGCCAGGATGGACTCTAAACTGTTGGGTCACGAAATTGGGGACAAAAGTGCGGCAGAATGTGCTTATTTTTGAAAATGGACAAACAGTGATTTCGGTGGGATCGTATACGCTTCGATCAAAACGGATAAAAAAAATTAAAAGATTTTACTGTATTTCGCCCTACCATATAACGAAGGTGGTTCTGGGTTTCAAAAAATTATCACTAAGCTTCCCCTGATTTTGAGTGGTGATTTTAACCTTTAACTTCAGTTTGCCAGTTCGAGCTGCCTTATAGCTTTTATGAATGATGAACTCAAGCTCGAAATGAACACACAAATCAAAATGTTTCAATTGCCAACATTGGTACTGTTATTGTCGCTGTTTTTCAACGCTTTAAATACTTTTGAAATCACAAGTATATGTGGTCATATTTCAGTTATGATAAGTCTATTGGGTTCCTGCCTTTCCCAAATTGAACAAGAATAATTATTTTGATAAAATACTGCATTACTCCTTTTGTTAATTAAATACAATTTTCATTAAAGATATAATTATTCAATAGAAAATTACTTCCAATCAACCCGATATTCTTATATTTTTTTTCGGGAAAAAAGTTAATATTGCGTATTTATCACGATAACATGTCAGATGTTATACATGATATGCGACTACTGTAAGACTCATTTACGATAGGATTCAAAAGCTGCAGTAACAGATTCTTCATTTTGATAGTAAAACGTTATAAACAATGACTTTTCTGGTAAAGTTAACACTCTACAATTGCTGCTGCATGTGTTTCTGTTCTACCACAGCTCATTTTATGCACGACTTTCTTGCGCCGTCACTCAAGTTTGGCTGTCCATCTGTTGACCATATTTGCACTTGTTTGAGTTTCAATAAAACACCATGTCATTTCAAACAAGTATGCCAATTTTTACCTTTCCACCAACATTATTTCGTGAATTATAAAGTTTTCAAATGTTAATGGACTTTTGTGTCCCCTGGTGTATGTGTAATCTGTAAATATAGGAAAAAAGAATCGAACTTGTAAATTCAAACTACCATTCCACATTTTTACTTTGAAGTGAAAAATACATAGTAGTGCAAATGAAAAGAGTGATTTACTTTGCTTAATTTATTGTAGAATAAAAGCAAATAGAGTGACTGAAGTTTTCAGTAAGATAAATTTTTGTAGCATTTAAATGATAGTCTCAAAAAATGTAAATACTTTATGATGATGCAACTATTTTAATTAATTTTTTGACAGTATCATTTGAATTTTACATAAAATCTGATTTGTTTCTCTTGTATTTTTAAAAAGAATTATGATTCTCATTGTTTTGTAATAACTAAAGTATGATATTTCGTAGTAACATACTTACACTCTGTTAGAATTGTATTCAAATTAATGTTTGGAATAGCAAAATTGTAGAATCATATTCCTGTTTCAAGATCTCTTTGATTAATTTACGATTTACAGAGCCAGATTTTTTTTGCTACTTTATTCCATTTTTTTTCTCATATGAGATGACTTGAAATAATGTACAAAATACAAATTAACACAGCTGAAATTAATATGTAGAAAAAAGAATGTTTGATTTTATCATACTGATCTCTTATGAAAATAACACGTGTTCTCATAGACACGCGTGTAACTTATTCTAAAGATAAATGACAAATAAGAAAGAAAAAGAATTATTTTATCATTATAAAGTAACACATTTTTAAGCTTTAGATATTTATCTTACAGATCTGATTGATAAATAAGATTATTAAAAAAACCCATCATTTTAATTTTTTTAATGTGTTACATTATATAAGGGATGATTCCTACTATTTTGTTTTCATATATTTGCATTTACACTGAAACATTTGGAAAATGCAATAATTTTAAAATAAAAAAATGAATACACCTTAACTAAGGCAATATGTACTATAATCATAAATGTCGTTTATTGAAATATCAAAATTGTATCGTTCTTTCAGATTTAGAATTTTTATGTGATCCTCTTATATCTATATCTATCAACATTATTAAGATAGTTGTTTCATGTGGTGTAAAAATTAGATAAATAGAATTTTTGAATGGGTATTTTTAGGCATACTTCCATTAAAATAATAAGTTCACTTGTAGGAAAAATATAAGAATATAAATTTAGTATTAATTTCGCAAACCACTTACGTCTTTCTAATAATTTAATTTATATTTTAATGGAAATGTACAGATATTGAATCAAGTCATATCATAAAAACTTTTAAATATCTTAAGGTATCTGACTACGTTCGGAACCATGATTTTGCAAAAGCATATAAATGGATAATATTTATGATATTTAGTGTCACTTAGATTCGAAAATGTATATAAAACTGTTTTAAGAATAGCATTACAATAAAAAATTATTTAAGTACAATATTTAGGCTAAAAATTAACTTAGAATAAACTTTTTTCAAAATGTTCTCCTTTTGTGAAAAACGCTTCTATTGTAATAATATTCCGCCTGTATATAGCTCAGACCTCTGTACAGAGGCTCAACTAGAAGTTTTGAAATATATAACTTAGAAGTGGATTTATCAATGTTTTACGACAACAGAGGGGAGAAATTTTAAGAAAAAAACGTCGATAATGATTTAAATGGGTTGTAACTTTGAAAATAATGTGCATTTTTCAAAAATCATAGTTGAGCCTCTGTACAGAGGTCTGAGCTATATACAGGCAAAATATTATTATAATAGAAACATTTTTCACAAAAGGAGCTTTTAAAACTTTATTCAAGTTAAATTTATTTCCGAAAATTGTATTAAAATATTTTTTTTGTCAAAATGTCCTTAAAACAATTTTATACATGTATTCTAATCTAAGTGACACTAAATATTAGGAAAATTATCCATTTATGCCCTTTTTTAAGTTCACGGTTCCGAACGTACCCGGATACCTTAATTAATGTACTGATATCGTTTGTCAGGTTGGGTTTAAGTCACAATATTTGGGTACAAATTTGCTAAACACTTCATAAGTCCTAGAATTAGTATTTTAATTACAAAGCGAAGTTTTACTAAAAATAATTTCAACTCTTACGGCAATGCACAGAGCAGTTTAGCTACCTTTAAATACAGTTTTGTTTCAAAAATTTAAAGGATGTTATCTCCAAACGATTTTCATTGAATTCTTACGAAAAAATACTCAATATTGACGAATGTAATATTGCAATCTTTACATTATCTGATTCGTATTTTTCATTACTCAATTGGATTTGTTGGCTGTAGATGCAAAATCGATGTTTAAAATATAAAATACATTGAAGTGCATATACGATAATTATTATTTTTGGAACACGTACCTTTTCCGGCAGAAAAAAAGGAAAAAATTGATAGAAGTAATAAATTTACAGCCGTAAACACACAAAAACTTTTTTATTTAGGGAGAAAAAGACCAAAAGTAACAACAAAAAGAAAATAAAGAGTTTATAGGTGTTATCAAACACAGGAATCTTATTAGATTGTGTTTCTTTAGGTTTCGTAAGTACAAAATTTTGCGTGCATTTTGAAGAATACGTGCGGTGAGTAAAAATCATTTTGAGAAACGTGACAATTGTCTTTATATTGTCATCACATATTGAAGCATCTTCTATCTTTATATTTTGACTATGTGTTTCCTTGATATCAACATATCTTAGTGGTATGTCTTACTTTTATAGAGAAGTAAGGTTAACGCGTGAAGCATAGAGCGCAAGTTGGCGATTTTGACAACTTTAAGGCAGCCTTTTTTTAAAGAAGAAAATCGCCAAGCTTTTTGATGGATCCTTAGAAAAACTGAAGATTGCAATAGTTAGCACAATATAAATAAGGTTATCAGGAGGAAGTAATTATTGTATCAAATGACATTATATATGGGATATGTAGGGTATATGCCAAATTTGGCGTGCACACTTTGCTTTCACCCAAAAAGAACTATTTTTCACATATTACACATTAAACAAGGTTATATTTTTAATACATAGGTTTAAGTGAGGTTATAGAATGTAGGTTGGAAATATTTTGAATGGGTGGAGCGAGGACTTTAAGAAAATCATCTAAGTATTCGTATTATAACAAAGGGGGTTGCCAAAAGAACTTAATATATGGGCGTATCAAAAATGGTTGCTCCAATAAAATCACTATTGAACACAAAATAAGCAAAATTTGCCGCTCATACCACTCTCGAACATTTTTGATGTTTTCGTATTAAAAGTGTTGACGAACTTTGGCGAACTTAAACTAATTTTTGATATGTAAGCACATCGTAGATTTTTCGGATGTTCGGTCATTCAATAAAATCGCAATTTATCGATAACTTCATTGTTTTCCTCAACAAAACTTTCTTTTTTTATTTATACGATATGCTGTCTATTAAATCTACTAAATACGTACTTTTGTGTGACCCGAGTTCTAGTGACAGACTGCAATAAAATGTACGAGTTCGTTTCCCGCATGCATTAAATTAAATTGGCATCTAAGATGTTATTATTTTTTCCTTTTGAGTCTATTTTTTCCTTCTACATTAAATTGATTGATATAAATCATAAAATATTTGGTGTTTCATGGCCTTTAATAATATTTAAAGTATCCATTTTTTGGATAAAATTTTTCCTTTCATGATCACACTGAATTTAAATTTCAGTAGGAATAAATCAGAAAAAGGCAGAAAATTATAACAATTTTTGCTACAGAAAAATACAGTAGACACACCTAAGAAAAATATTTCATGAAGACATGAAGATGTATGTAAAAGAAACTTAAGTAGCCGACTTTGCAAAAACTGTCTACTTTTTTAAAGAAAGGCTTAATGCCCTGCTGTCTTCCGTTATGCGCTCGGCCTTTTCACTGCTTCATCACGGATGCGACTAGGAACAGTAAATCTATTACCAAAGCAGTGTGTTGTTTATAATGCTGAAGGGCGGTTTCGTAACCTTTTATCCCTCCTATGTGATATATCTTAGGAGTTTGTAAGGTGTCCTCAACGTTAACATCTTCATTAGTTTTCGGTATTTTTTCATTAAATTTGACAGCCGCAATAATTTCTGCATCGGACACCCTGCCAGATCGTGGAAGAGTTATCCGGCTTGCCGAGTTTCCTGGACTCTACTGTATTATTATTTAGACTTTTATAATCGAACAGAAGCAACATAAAACAGTGCTTCTCAAATTTTAAATATTCACCACCCAAAATTCAATTATAATTTTCATTGCGCCCTTCCACAAATAACAATGCATTAAATTCAATAATACTAGGGATGCTAAAGCTACAACACGACTTTAACCTCTTTATTACCACCGGCGTATATATACGTTCTCTCAACCCGTGCGTTAAATGCTCGGAAGTATATATACGTCTTTCTTATCTTTTCTGTGCATTGCTATCCATAAAATATTTCTGAAGGTTTTGGAATACAATAACAGGACTTTGACAGTGTTTGTGAAGAATTTACTTATATCAGAGGATTTTCTTATTTCTTCCTTTTTTCTCCCCCCCCCTAATATGTATGGCAAACGGAGGCGTTGGGGAGCAAATCGTGTAACTTTTAATCGGCTGTTAAGGGATTATTTATAAACCGTACAAATTATCAAGATAAGTGTTAATTTTTGTATGTAATTTTATTTATGACAAGCCCATGGGTCACTGGTAGTTATTAAACTTGTTCTTAACCTAGTATAGATAAACTAATTATAAAATACATGTCTGCAGTACTGATACATTTATAAGTGTTATTATATTTGTGTAAATGTTAATTTTATTTTTTATTATGTCAGAATGTATTTTGTTTGTGTGTTTGCATTCTGTAAATTAATAATTTTCTTAAGGTATCCGAATACGTTAGGAACCGTGATTTTTCAAAAGCGTACAAATGGGTAATATTTATGATATTTAGTGTCACTTAGGTTAGAAAATGTATATAAAATGGTTTTAAGAATGTTATTACAATAAAAATTATATAAGTAAAATATTTTGACAAAAAATTAACATAGAATTATCCATTTTCAGAACATTCTCCTTTTATGAAAAATGCTTTTATTGTAATGATATTTTGCCTGTACATAGCTCAGTCCTTTGTACATAGGCTCTACTGGAATTTTTGAAACATATAACTTAGAAGTGGATTTATCCATATTTTACGACAACAGAGGGGAGAAATTTTAAGAAAAAACGCCGATAATTATTTCAACTGTGAATAACTCCTAAAATAATGTGAATTTTTCAATTATCTTAGTTGAGACCCTCTGGAGAAGAGTCTTTACTTTATATAAGCGCGCGCGCGCGAAATATTATAATTATAGAAGCATTTTTTATAAGAGGAGAAAGTCTTGAAAAACGGTTATTTTAAGTTAATTTTTGCCAAAAATTGTATTTAAATACTTTTTTTTTGTCATAATGCCCTTAAAAGAATTTTATTCATGTATTCTAATCAAATGACACTAAATATCATGAAAATTATCCATTTATACGCTTTTTTAAAATCACGGTTCCGAACGTAGTCGGATGCCTTAAACAATCTTTTGTTTTTGGCTTTTCAATATGCTTGCGCTCCCCTGGTAGAGTTATCCATCCCCCCTAGAGGGGCGCGCCCCACAGTTCTAGAACCACTGACGTAAACTCTGAATGCACACCACTAGATTTAAGACGTTTATTTCTTTTTCTTTTAAGTGTGGTAACTCTAAGACTACCAAGCATATTTATCAGCAAATTATGCATCTGTAATTGATTTTAGATTAATTATGAATCATTTTTACGTAATATTTATTCAAATTACCGTAAGTCTTGTCATTAATACATATATTATTAAAACACCTTTCATCCTTAATTAGCGAATTGTCAATGAATTTCAATTACATATTTTCACAACTGAAACGCTTTTTAAAAATAATTTCCAACTATTAATCGAATTCCTTTTCAAGATCTAGAAAATTTTAGAATGAAGTTTATTTTAAAGGAATTCATATAAATTCAAAATTGTAGTGCGCAGCAAGCAAAAATTGAGAAGAGAGAAATAATTTATTCTAATAACCTTCATTAATAAGTCTTTAAATCTCAATATCTTTTCCGGATAGTTGTTAAAGGTTTTGAAAAACACTAATCGTACGTGACCTAACTCGGAATCTTGTCTCGAAAGTTATTGAATCAAAAAGACATGAGATAATTGTAGAAAAAAATGTCATCGCCTTTAATTCCTGTCCTTGCTTTCTGTGTTTACATTGGTTTGGAAAAGGCGCTGAAAGCCAATCTTCGTAGTTTGATTTAAACAACGCATGAGCAACTCCCATGGATTTCAACAATTCTGAAAACTTCTAGCGTGCAGAAATACAAATAAATGTTATTTACATGATATGCGAAATGCCTTTTTTTGTTATTGGCACGTGTATGTCATTATGTTCATTTATAGAAGAACCAATTACAAAATTATAATACCGAAGTATTTTAAGGTACACAAACACACATAAAAAAATTAATGAAAATATTTTGAAGACAGTAACATTAAAAGTAACCAATATATATATTTTTCAGATTGTGTTTTCAAATTGATTCTGTTGTTGTTACTTATGCCATCTGATCAACAGTAATATCAGATCAAGGTTCACGAAATTCATCGCGGCTAGGGGCTAGATTTTTGCGCCTGTCGTTAGGCTTAGCTTTGAGCACCATGCAGGTGATTGTACGATTTTGCTCGGTTCCACCCCAATTTAGAGGGAGAACACCCTTGGGGTGGTCAAGGACCACCCTTCCCCTTCCCTTACCTCACAAGAGGACTTGCAGCTGGATGGCTATTTAGAGTACCCCCATGCCGCAAAGGCACTATACATTTACAAACATCCATACCTTCTCCGGGATTCGAATCCAAGCCCTACGGCACCGCAGTCACGTCCCTGACTACTATACCGAATGGGCGCTCAAATTGATTCTGAAAAGACCTAGTCAGTTGGGCAAGGTAAAATGTTTATAAATACTGAAATTTTTGAAAAACTTTAAAAAATCCGTAGAATATTCAATTTTTAACAATTTTCAGTTACTTTAAGGGATTTAAGAAACAGAAGCCGGTATGAAATACAAAATATGACTTCTTGTTTAATTTTAATAACTAATTTGTAGGTAAGCGCTAAAAAATTATGTGAAAATTTTAAAGATATTATTATTTATTAATTTTTTCTAAAAAGTAACTAAAAAGTTCAAAGTTAAATCCATTTATCCTTTATAGGGATTACATATTTGTATGCATATTTGTGTGTATGAAAGTAACTACAACAAGATCAAAGCTATTCAGCGTACAAAGTGCCTTGGGGAAAAGGAAACGCTCGCATCGACAAAAAAAAGTCTGAAAAAAAATGTATTTTAAGTTTGCAAAAGCATAAGAAGTGTTTGTGTGAAACAGATATTTAGCTGGGAAATATTTCGCGCGTGAATATCTTTAAAACTAACTGAATGTCAGATCTATAACTTGAAGTCGTAAAGTTTTACCTAACAGGTACACTCTCTCACTGTCCAAAAATTTCAAATAATTTTTAATATTTTTGCACTGGGTAGCATTGATCCTTTAACTGTCAAGTTATTGTGACGATTTGGGTTCATTAGTTGTCCTTTTTTTATTGCAGAAATCAAATATTTTGTATAAAATAAAATAAACTTTACAATTAAAAGTTGATATTTTGAATTACTTGCATGAAAATTTGAACGGTTTTGTAGCCACTGCATATTCGCTTGAGATAGTTGCCACACAGCACGGTACTAGTAGTTCGTTTCTAGTAAAGCATTATTTTCTGGAAAAAATAGAAGAAAAATGTAATTAAATCTGAATACCTATTTGTAGTTTAGCATTAAGTTTTTTATGGTTTTATGACCACCGATTAACTTTTTCCGGTATAGATTCGGGTTTGGCAAAAAGATGAACCGAAATAATTTTCTCCCGATATGTATTCGGGTATAAAAATAAGACACACTTAAAATAAAAATTATCCCGTATGATACTCGGGCATTGGAGCATTTGACACTTTGGTATTTTAGTGAAGAGCCCAAAATAATCTAGAGAATGACATTTTGAAGCACTAATGCAGTTCCTGAGATAATTTCGGGCATGACAGTTAAAAGGTTAATGTTTTCTTAAACTTCAAATTGTTACAGAATGAAGTTCAAACGGTTACTTTTATATATACAGGGTGTCCAGCCTTAATGTGACCCAATAGCTAATTCCCGAACCATTAGGCTTGGATATATACTTCCAATTTGAAAAATGTTTTAAAAAAGGTAAAGAATGTTTTTACGTGCCTTTTGAACAAAAACACCCATTTAGAAAAAAGTTACAAAAATTAAATTTTTATACGGTCCCCAAGTCCTATCACTTATATATTTAGGAAAAGATGCAGCACACAAAAACAAAGTAAACACAAAAGTTTCATTTTATTACAATAAAAACTGACCGAGTTATGCCTACATAAATTTGAAGCATCTGAATTGCTCCGAAAAGGGGGTCGTATATAAATTGAGTTTAGTGAACAGTCATTCACTATCTACAGAAAGAGCAAAAGAAAAACATCATAGTAATATTAAAACATCGTAGTAAAAAATCATAGGAAAAATTTTGGTTTTTGTATGGAAAACAATAAAATTTAAAATTTAAAAAAGAAACACAACTTGTACCAAAAAGATTAAAAAAAGCATTTTTTTAACACACAAATAGCAAAAAAAAAAAAAATACAGGATTTCCCTTTTCCCAAATTATACCCCAATGTTGAATGATGCCCCAATTTAGAATCGGGGGCTTTTTTATGAATGCCCAAAATTTAAAGTTAAACAATGTTCCTGACTGCCTTCCGCAGATATGGGTACCGAATCCGCGTCGGGAAACTCCACCTGTAGTTTTGCAACATTTTTGGTGCCCAAACCCTTAGCCATGTTTTGATTCAATTGAGTAAAACATTTTTTACTCGTAAATTTACTTTTCGTACATTTTTGTTTTTTATGAAGCCCCCCGGGA
Source organism: Trichonephila inaurata madagascariensis (assembly GCA_019973955.1). Taxonomy (NCBI): domain Eukaryota; kingdom Metazoa; phylum Arthropoda; class Arachnida; order Araneae; family Nephilidae; genus Trichonephila; species Trichonephila inaurata. Next base: position 29,139 of record BMAV01002017.1, on the reverse strand, counting down.
AAGAAACCCAGGGGGATTTAGGTCGGGGGGTGATCAGGGGGCCTTTTTGGGGGACCTCCGTAGCCGATTATTCAGTGTCAAATGTCTGCGCCAAAATGTAAATGGTTGTGCAAATTTGGTGTTCGGATGCACCACTTTGCGGTACCACATGCGTGACAAACCCCGAAAAAACCCCCTTTTCCCTAAAAATCGGCTAACGGCCCAAGAAAAAAATTTTCGTGTATGATTTTGAAAAAAGGTCCATCGAAAACATTGGGCAAATTTAAAAGGTGCTCTTCCGTATTCCGCCCCCCAATTCACCGACCAACGCACTTGGTGGTGATTCGGTCGAAATTAGATGTGGGGTTTTCGAGGGACTTTTAAATGCTTTATTCTGTTTTATTAATAGTGCCTTACCTCGAGAACTGATATTCATCCGACCAAAAAACTTTTTAAAAAAATCGGGAAAACCAGTGTTTTTAAACCCGAAAATTGAAAAAATCAAACGATGCCCCGGGGTTCCCCCGGGCATTAGTTTCTGCCCCCCAGAACTGGACGAAAAGGGTTTTGCAAAAGGCTAAAAGTTCCACACCGGGGGTTTTGAGTTGGAACAAGTTTCCCCAACACCCCAAACACTACTTTTGGTTGGCCAGAACTTTCCTAGAACATCCTCAGCGGGTACCCGAAAAGGAAGGTGGGCACGAGAAAAGGGGAATACGCCCCCGGACAACCCCCCAGTTTTATCCGGCGTTGAACAGCACGGGCAATTGTGCAATAAGATGGATATCTTCGACGGGAAAAATTTAATGGAAAAAAGTGTTGCCGCCTCTTTTTTTCGATTACACTGGCCATACAACAGTACCATTTCGCAGTGTTCTTCTTTTTGAAATACATTTTCGTTCTCCCGTACTAGAATACGACTGTATTTGGCAAGCGACTGCGAAACAGTTTTTTAAAGTTCGCCATGATCAGTATCCCCAGAAAAAATAAATTGGAAACCGCAGCAAATAAGTCTATTTTTTTTGGGAACTGCTTTTGAAATTTTTTTTCTTAAAAATATTTTATTTTATCTATGTATTACAAGTACAGGGAAAAAATTTTTATTTCTTAAGTATTCTTTTGAAAATTATTAACGTAATGTATGTACTTCAAAATTTTAAAAAAAGTTTTTTACATAAGAGTGAGGGCAAGAGGAAATTTTTGGCGGGGATTTCCCGGGTTTTTCCACTTTGGAGGGGGGCCCCCTTACTAGCTTCTTGAAAATTGCCGCGAAATTCCCCAAATAATGTTTTTTCAAAGTTCCAAAATTGGGCCCTTTTTTTTATGGGTAAAAATGAAACTTTTTTTGTTTATTTTTTTTTTGTATACTGCATTTTTTTCCTAAATATAACAATAGGACCTGGGGACCGTATAAAAAATTTAATTTTTGTAACTGTTTTTTTTGGGTTTTTTTGGGTTTGAAAAGCACGTAAAAACATTCTTTTGCCTTTTTTTGAAACATTTTTCAAACTGGAAATCCAAAATCTAAAAACCCAACGGTTCATGAATTATATTGGGGCACATTAAGGTGGGCACCTTGTTTTATATTTTCTTCAATATAAATTGTATTTGAAAGTTAATTTTAATTTTTTAAATATATTAAGAATTCTGCAGAAATTTATATTTGAAGCAGGAATTATGTTATATAAATTTTTACAGTTTTTGTTACTTTATTCAAATGTACCATGTTTATTCTTTCATAAAAACAATTAATCAAAATGCAAATACTATATTTTGATTGGTTTTAAATTTTTTAGATCCCATTTTTTTTAATTTAAGAAAAATCGCAGGTTCCAGAGATTGTCTTTAAATAATTTAAATTTAGTAGAAAAAATTATTTTTAGTTTTTTAAAAAGACTGTTTAAGCCCAAAGAAATTTGGGCGTGAACTCATGACCAACATTCTTTCTATCGTTTTGGGCGTTCGACTTCTGATACACTAAAGATCCTCCATAACCGTTTAAGACAGTTCACACGATTTTGAGGGTTATACATTCTAATCCCTTTAACCCTTTATCTACCACAAATTTTGATTTAATTCAAAACTTTTTATGAAAATATATTTTCCCGAATCCCCTACATTTTAAAATTAAGGGATATACATGAACAAAATACTCAACTTTGGGAAATTTAATTTTGTTAGAGTTATTAAAAAATTAAAAATATTAACTGTAAAATTTTAAATTTCAAAACTGTTCACCTAAAAAAAAAAGTCAGATCGTTTTCAAAGGGCTTCATTAACATACAAAAAAAAAAAAAAACACTTACCTTTTACTTTAAAATTTTTTTGGAACAAAATGACAACCCTTTGCAATCCCTTTTTAAACACGCCGTCAGCTGAAAAAGCAATTTCGCTATAAAACCAAAATTTTTCCCCCTTAAACACTCATCCCGGAACCCGTGCTGCCCCATATCTTGGAAGGGGTTAAAAAAACATTCCTGTTGGGGACTCCGAGTATTCGTAAATTGATTATTCTGTGTAATTTTTAAAAGGGGTGGTAATTAAGGGGACCGTGGTAGATAAAGGGTTAAGATTCAAAATATTTTTATCTTTAAATATTGCATTCTTCTTGTTATTAACACAAAACTAACCCCCAATGACACTGAAAAGGATAATAATAATAATAATAATAATAAAATGCTGCCATCCTGCAACGTGGAATGCTCCAGCAAGAACGTGCAGGCTGGGTCTTGCAGGATATGGAAGGTTTGATGCACGGTTAAATCTTCTCAGGCTCAAAGGTTTTTTTACTGGTGTAACAGGGTGGAGTGTGAGGTGCCAACTCAGGTGTTTGTGTCCTCTTTGTCATTTGATCGTGGTTGAAAAGAAGAGAGCCATCTATAAAAATAAATAAAATTAAATTCGGAATTTTTAAATTAACAACTTCTTACTAAATGCCCTTTAAAAAATATATGGGTACTTTTATAAAAATCAATTTTAAAATTTTTGTCTGTTTGCCCCCTTTTTTCCGGCTAATTTCTGAAACGGCTGGACCGGGAAATTTTAAAGGAATCTTCCCGGCAAAATAAAAAAGTATGAGGAATTTCTTAGGTTACTTTTTTTTTTTGGGAAAAAATATAGCGTTCTGCGAAAACAAAATTAAAACCAATGAAGTAGTGAACAATATCCGATGAAATAAGGCTTAACCGGGAAATTCGCCCGGTTCCGTGCTTGCGTATACTCTCAGAACGTGTGTGCCTAGGGAAATGCTTCTTCTCCTTATGCTGGTGTTGGAAGGGGTTCAGTAATAATTCGAAATGAATGTTAAACGTCGTTAGGTTTTCTTTCATGAAAATAGTTAAGTTTTTTATGTACTTTGAAATTGATAAATTTAATATTGTATGTAGAAAGATTTTTTCATTAAATTTAATATTGTATACTGAGGGATTGTTTAATAAATTTAATACCAAAAACCAAAATTTAACTAAAAACAAAGGAAAAAAACAAATAAAAAAGAAACATCGATTCACAAGTTAGAAGAATGACATACTTATATAGCATAGGTATTTCTTTACGTGGAATACATAATTATTAAGTTTTCGTAAAGTCTGCGAATTGAATAAACACTTTTTTGTTAAATTTCACGTGAACGAAGTCACGGGTAACAGCTAGTCTCTAATAATTCTTTAGTTGTTTTGAAGTACAATATTATTAAACAATTAGTCATATAGGTTGAATGGACGATAGAGTACTCGTTTCTATAAAGAACATTTACCTCCTGTTGTTATTGGCTTTTGTGTTGACTTCGCTTTTGCTTTCGCTTAGTCCACTACTGCATTTAAAGGTAGTCTGAAAACTTTTAAATCAGTCAAAGAATTGTTAAAATAACTTATACCCCCGTTAGGGTTATGTGTATTCCATAGATTGGAAACAATTGCTAAAATGTTATTGTTGTTGTTGCTCATGCCACCTGCCTGACATAGTCAGATCGAGGCCCACGAAATTCATCGTGGCAATGGGCTAGATGTACGCCTGTCGTTGGCTTTTAGCCGAGCATACAGGTGACGTACGATTTGCTCCGGAGATCGAAGGAACGATAGATGGCGACACCACCTTTCTCCACCTCCACAATTTAGGCATGGAACTGAATTGGAGGGAAATTTTCTCCAGTTCCCTGCACTCGTGATTCAGCCCACAAGACTTTCGGACCCACTGATTTAAAGAGCACGCTCTCCGCGTGTACTCGGATGGTATTTGGCAGTACGGGCATCGAACCCAGGCCTGTATTGCTAAAATAAAAACATTAAAGTGAGATAAACCGTGTCATTTATTTTGAAATACTTTCCTTTATCTGTTATATCACTTGAATAATTCAATTTTAATCTAAGGAGCAATACACAGTGTTATATGCAAATAATATGCATACCAAATTAAAAATAAAATATTCAGAAAGGTTGTTGGGTTGAAATACTGTATTTGACAACCGAATATCGAAGCATATATCTTTACTGATTTTATGAGTTCGCCATGTGTGTAGAATACAGTAAATTTATAATGCATTAAATTAGCTTAAAATTTTTTAATTAATAACTAAAGCTTTTTAAATGTGTGTGATTTTCCAGTTAATTCATAGAAACAACAAGCCAAGGAAGTTTCTGGTTTTGAGGGGAAAAAATTGTCGTCTGTTTTGTAGAGGTATACATTGTAGAATATTCTTTACATCTATTAACCACGCAACTTTAAAACACAATTCTCTTAAACGCATTTGTTATAGAAAAGTGCCACAATATTTTACGTGATAGGCATATTCAATTAGAATTCAGTAAGTATGTACATTGCTGAGGAAAAATAACTTTTTTTTTTGTCTCGTGTAGCAGGGCTGTTATTCATGCGAGGAAAGTTATGCTTGATTTAAACGCATTAATAATAATATCATAAACACGTGGAATACTTTTAAAAACAAGTAATATAAAAAAAAATATTTTAAGCAATTCCTACTTAGATCCACAAAGAAAATTTTTATTTTAGCTATTTTGTATTAAATAATTACAATTAATATATAAATATGTGTATACATATGACAGAACTACAACATTAAGTGGTAATTAATTTTTATTAATTATCATTAAAGTATCGTATTGTCACTCAAAACAATCGTGTATATAAAATTTTAGTTCAAGTGAATGCTTTTAAAAAGGGAAAAAAAAACTTTTAAAGTTTTGACCCAAGTCGCTAAAAATGAAACCAACGTGGCTATATGTAATTCTTTAAATAATTAGTTTCAATTAATTAAATTTAATTAATTATAATTAAATTACTGTATTGCCACCCAAAATAATCCTGTATATAAAATTTCAGCTCAATTGAGCGCTTTAAAATGTATTTTATTAACGATTGAACATTCCACGAAGATAAATAAATAAATGTATAAAGAGTGTAAGCTAATAGTAGGAATTGAATTAACATAAGAATGAATATTTAAAATTTGCTAGTTTTAATTATAACTTACTAATGCTATTTTTGTTAATAATAAAAAGTCTATTATGAAATATTGATGAAAGGAAACGAATTCCGCAACAAGTTGAATCGGTATCCCACCTTATACCGCAAAATACCCATTACAAAATTTCTTCGGTTCTTCATTTTTCAAACATTCTAGAAATCTTTGACATCGTGTGCAAAAAGATGTTACTCTTAATCAGCATAAGTGAATGCCCCTTTTGGAATAACATCTTGAATTTCTTGAAAGTGATAGAGGAAAAAAATATTTGTGTATTGCAAAATTAAAAGAAACTTCTTGCAATGGATCCTCAGAAAGGATAGTTGGTTGGAAATACCCGGTATGGGAACAGGTCGAGACATAGTAAGCGGTACAAGAAATGGAAAATCCCTTTGTAAATACATTTCGCACAGTATATTCCGAGAACAAAACTATGGTGTATTATTGTATTCCTGTCGAATGCAGCAACGAAGCATTCTGAAAATATGAAATACATCACGGAATTTTAATGATTTACCTAGAAAAAATTCGATGCTAATTTTAGAATACATGCTATGTTTATAGAATTTAAAGATATAATCAATATTATCGTTATTCATTTAGCGTATTTTTTTAACTTTTTTGCTTTCTTTCAGTGTATTTCGATTCAAATTCAGCATATTTAAAAGGGGTACCTCTAAGAATAATGTTTCAACAATATTCATATCGTAATTGTTGTGACTCAAGAAACTGTTTTTTTTCGATTTCAATATTCTTTAAGTATTCCTCGACACGCGGGATAAATGAGGCTATTTACAATTATGAATTAGTGAAGTTATTTACATGAAATGACTAGTTATTAGAGCACACGCTCCATAAACATAAAATATCGTACAGTTCTTTTCTAAGCGAAAAATATAACAACTTAGAATATTTCAAAAACTTATTTAACCAAAATTATGTTGCCACATTCAAAGAGAATAAACAAACGCGAATCAAATATTAAATAATACAAAACAGGAAATATTGAACTTATTAGGAGTGGCAACAGTAATGTGAAATATATAGCTTAGTATTTATAACAAAATTTGATTGAAGGTAGAAATAACAAAAGTAACACATTACATTTTAAGCAATGATTAAACTGTACTAAATATTTTTGTATTCATAATTTGTGCAAAGATAATACATCCAAAGCTTTTTCTCAATAATCCTTACTAATATTATAAACTCGAAAGTTTGTATGGATGTTTGTTATTCTTTCTGCAAAAACAACTGAATGGATTTTAATGAAACTGTTCAACTAATATAACCTTGGCAACAGGTACTTACATAGGCTGTAATTTATAAAGATATTGTGTGAAGTTTCCAAAATATAACGATGTTTGTCAGGAAAGTAGGGAAAAAATCTGCCATCGGCAAAAAAGCCAGCGACAGCATATATCTATCTTTTTTGTGTGAAGCAAAACTTTTTTCTTTTGTTTTGTCTACGCCATGCCTCAGTGCGTGCTCATTTTAATTTATTCCTTTGATCAGTGAGTGTAATCACTATTTTTTTTTATTTCATTATAAAACTATATTTCAAAGGGAGAGGTGGTGGCAAGATTTTAACATGAAATAAATACAACAGAAATTAATATTAACGTTTTACACTTTCAGATATAAATTATTTACACTCTTTTAAGTGTTCATTATACAAAATTTGTAACAAAGTGTAACTTTTGCTGAGCAGAGATCAGCTTAGGAAGGTGTTTTCAAAAATCGACTGACAAGAGAGAGTTACGGGGAGTTATAAATAAATAAAAAATCCCTTTTATCAGCTATTAGATCTACAGACTTAAAATTTAACAAATATGTTTTTTTTATGTTCAGCTGAGACATACAAAAATCTTCTCTCTCTCTCTCCCTTTTTGTTTAATTTGCAATTCACGTAAAATTAACTCATTAAAAACTTCTTTATCCTTCAATCTGTATTGTTTAATTTTTCAATTTACCCGTGCGAATAACGGGTATACCAGCTAGTAATATATAATTCAATGTTTTAATTTTAAATATATATATTTTTCATGTTAAATTGCATTTGTAATGTGTTTGATGAGGCAAAACTTCACTTAATGCAAAGTTACTGGTTTCCCTTTCACCAAAATTTAATCCATTTTTTTCAGTTATTAATCTTAAATTTTGTTTTTCCATATTTATTCGAATCTAAACTGCACTTTCCTTCCCAATATTAATGGTACTGAACATCGAGTGCGGCTTAGAATCGAAGGCGAAAAAATTTGTTGCATGGGGGAAATTGAACATGATACTGATGGCTAGAGCAATAACAAGACCATGTATGTATTTAATAGTTTTTGGAACTATTAAAATAAAAAATAATTATTCACTTCCTATTAGTTTTTATTTGTATTTGGTTTTAATTTCATAAGCAATGGATAAAAATAAGCTTTTTTACACATTTTTTTATTTTTCATAAAAGCGTGTTGAGAATTTGAGCGTGTTGGGATAGATGACGGCTTAGATTCAAGTAAATACAGTACTTATAAATAATTAAAATGTAAAACAGTGATTACAAAGTAAATTGTCGAAATGAAAAAATATATATAAACTATAATATATATAAACTTCAAATATAAACTAATAATATAATCAAAGCCCTTTCAACAGGAATAACATTTTAGTTATAATTAAAAGCTCATGAATTCTATTTGTAAGAATTTCACGAAAAAAACCCCACTTTCATAAGCACTCCTTGAGAAAAAAATCTTGAGTAAATAGTCTCAATATATATGAAGAAACCCAATTCTGTTTTTGTGGTTTTACTGAATGGCCTTTGAAGTGGTCACCATCAGGATAAATATTTATTTATACAAATATTATCGAAACTGAAAAGTAACATCAGTGCATAGTCGGAGAATTGTACAGCAGAGAATAAGCGGCTGAAGAATGAAAAGGAAAAAAAAAAAATAATAAAAAGAATAATACATTTTCCTTTTTTTTAAAAAAATGTAAATAAATAAAACAACAAATCACAAAAAGGTTGAAACTCGAACGTATTTTTAAAATATTTTAAAGATTCCTTTTTTGCCTCAAACGAAAAATTGTATTTTCTTTCGTTAGTTAAAAATCATTTCGCGATATTATCAAACTCTAAAATTTTCTTTTGGAAGACGGAATCTATTTCTACAGTGCTTGAGACTAATCAACACTAAAGAAGGGGAAAAAATTCACCAGATATAGACAAAACAACACGACAATCAAGGTTGAAATATATCTTACAATAATATCAAAAAGAAATTGTCTAATTTTTTACACTAATATTACTATTTTTTCGGAAAAAAAGATTATGTTGTTACTTATGATACCTGATCGACAGTAACATCAGCGGCAAAGGGCTAGATTTTTACGTATGTCCTTAGCCTTAGCTTTGAGCAAACTACTTTCCTTTTGTTCCACCCCCAATTTTGAGGGAGAACCCCCCGGGGGTTGGGGGGACCCCCCCCACCAACATCAAAAGAATTTGCGGCTGGGACGGTTTTCAGAAAACCCCCACGCCGCAAAGGCCCCACACTTTTAAAAAACATCCATGTCTTCCCGAGATTGGGAAAAACCGGGGCCCTACGGTACCGTAGTCAGGGTTTTTTAACAAGTATAACTTTAAGGCGGCTGGGAAGATTATGCAATTCCTATCAGCTGAATATAGGTGGATAGTGGTCATGTGGAGAAAGAAAATATTATTACTAATTGAAACCTACCCATGTGGAAAAGAAGTTCTGTGGTAATGAAATTAGAAAAAAAAAAAATGTGGCTTAAAAACTATTTCCAACAAACTTTAACATTGCTGCAAAGGGTTTCAATTTTCGAAAAAAAAAAGTAATAAAATCATTAATTTTGGGTAGATAATTTTAGACTCAAAATTATTATTTTCCTCGTAATATAAATAACCAAAAGGGATAATTACTGATAAGTGAATACTGAGTATGAATTTCACAATGCACACGTTATACGGCTGTGTGTGTTATACGGCAGATTTTACGGTGATGTGGTATACAGGTATTTCATTTTCCTCATAATCTCAAGCACTCTTTTATCCCATTGGAATACTTTGTAGTTAAGTTCAATTTCTGAAATATTGTGTTATTCCTTTTCAATGAATACTTCCAGTTCATTGCAGGATGAAAACGCAAGGCTATTTAACATAAATTTTGCGATTTAATATCCGAAAGGTTTTCAGTGAACCTATAGTACAGTTTCTGAGTGCAAAGTTATTATATAATATATCATATTACTTGGTGTCCGTAATCGGATTTATTGATATTATTGCCATTGAATTTTTTAGAATAATTTTTAGGGGTTATTTTTTACAATTTGGGAAATTCCCCTCAGAATGTATTAAATTAAAATTTTGGGAATGGAAAACCCCTCCGAGATTCTTTTGGGGTTTTTCCCGATTGGCCCCCATGCACCAATTGTTCGGCAATAGCAGACTATAAATTTAAAACTGACTTTTTAGTAAAGGTGGAGACGCCAAAAAAAGGGGTGTAATTTTTGGGTTTAAAGGAATTTAATCCTTTTGGGGGGTTTTGCATTTAAAATCTTGCCATTCTAGAGATGCTTCGGGAAAAAGCACCGCACGAATTTTTTTCCGTCAGGTGGGTTTCGGCGGTTGAGCCGCTTTTGGGTCTTTGTTGAAGGCAGAAAAAAACTTTGAATGACGGAAGTGCAGACCGCTTTTAGTGGTTAAATCAGTTACGCGTGTACAAGAAATAGAATGAAATATCGTAACTGGCTTGCCTAATAGACTTTTAAGGACTCCTACAAAAGAGTCACGAACACGATCAACAGTGTCTTCTATCACGAAAACTTAAGAATACTTGCCAGTTTGAGATACCAAATTTCCCGTTTCCTTTAAAGTTCTTTCTCATTGGTGGGTAAGTTTTGATGTCGGAGGACCGACATTTCCTTCTGTTCGAACACGTCGCTGTACACGTGTGATTGATTTAAATTCCGTTAACCAAAGTACGCACTACATCTTTTTTCTATGGAGTCTGTATCTTTACTAAAGAAGTCAGGGTCTGCGATTGCCGAATAATGCGGCTGTACGGCCGATCAAATTAGACCCAAAAAGTCTCGGAGGGTTTTCCAATCCACGGATGAAAACCTTATTACATTCTGATTGGTAGTTCCGTAATAATAAGCCTTAACTTTTGGATACTTTAAGCCCGGACACCCTGTATTATGAGGAAAATCTATTTTAATTTTGGATCTCAATCGATAAAACACAGTTAAATTTTTTTTCAAAATACATAATAAATCGAATTTCTTCAAAATTAATAATAAACAACACAAAATTGAAGCATTAATGAATCTAAAAATTCCAGCTTATACAAGTGTTTCTGTCAATAGTTTCCACAGAAGTTTAGAGATATAGAGAAACAAGATAAATATATTTCAAAATATATTTAACTACACACACAAATTAGTTTTAGATACTCTCATTTTTTTCCTTTATAAGAAACGTAATCTCAACAAGTAATATAAAAAACAAATTTTTAAGTCAATTCCTATTTAGATCAACAAAGAAAAATTTTATTTTAGCTACTTTTTATTAAATAGTTACAATTAATATAAATATGTATATACAAGAAAGAATCCCATTAATGGTAATTCATTTTTTTAATTATCATTAAAGTATCGTATTGTCATCCAAAACAATCGCGTATATAAAATGTCAGTTTAACTGAATACTTTAAAACGTGAGAAAAAAATCTTTTCAAGTTTTGACAAAAGTCACCAAAAATGATGCCAACGTGGCTGTGTATTTGTAATTCTTTAAATAATTAGTTTTAATCAATTAATTTTTATCGTTTATAATTAAATTATTGTATTGCCATCCAAAATAATCATGTATATTAAATTTCAGCTCAACTGAGAGCTTTTAATGTATTTTATTAACTATTGAAAATTCCACGAATATAAATAAAAATAAATAAATAAATAGAGAGTGAGAGCTAATAGAAGGAACTGAAAAAGAAATAAATATTAACTGATTAAATAGGTTATATAATGAGCCATTTTCTTTGAAAGTGGTGTAAGCCCATTTTATATTAAATGGTGATTCACTTTGAAAGTAATTAGATCTGTAATTTCATTAACTACGTAAATTTATATAGACAGAATTAATGAAAACTTTGAAGGATTTTTGAAGGATCTGTTCACAGATAAAATTCTCATAGCAGATTGCATTCAAGGTTATAATTAACTAATTTTTTTGTGAAAATTGGACTTTACACCACTTTCAAAGAAAACGGCTCATATATCAGCTGAAATACATAAATTAAAAGTATTCTTTGTCACTTTAGTATTACATAGTGTTAAGGTTCCCTTCTATTGCCTGCACGGTGCGTCTTCAGGGTCAACAGGATTCAAACACAAGAAGCAATAAAAGAATGAATACAATTAAAAAAACGCCGACTACAAATGTTATTATTTATATCCTAGGGCTTTATTCGATTGAAAAAACTGTGGCAAATCGGAGATAGCTAATCCTAAGATCCCTTAGGAAACATATCCTACTAAAACTTTTGAACAAAAATTGAAAATTTTTCATTAAATATACTGCGATATGCGGAAATTTAAAAAAATTTTTTTTTTCTAAATTTTGAGAGTGATAGGTAATTGGGTTTCAACAACCAAGACATTTCCAGATAATTTCTTATAGAGAATCTCATTTTAAATTTTCTTTTTGAAGTTCGGATAGATTTAAAATTTTCGTTGCCACAGCTTTGCTTCATTCAGTTTAATTTTATTCAGATTATTTTTCTTCCACGAAATTCAAGTTCATTTCCTGTAATTAATTACGAAAATATGCTAATAAGGGCAAAGAAATGCATGATGAAACTTTAAGTGAAACGCTTCAGAAGAATGCTCTTCAGAAGAAAAGATTAATTGAAATTTATTTAGTGTGGAGAGATTAATCTGCTCTATGAGGATTAAACTTATTACGCATCAAATATATTTTTAGAAGTAATTGATTTATTTGTAACTCTTCCATTTAATTTTCATTTCTGTTAATTCTGGGGAAGGCGCGCACTTGATATTAAGGTTAGGAGTCACGCGGTGTGACTGGGTCACCCCAAAGCTTTTTTACAATTATTTTTATTGTACACGATAAAAATTGTGATTCTAGTGAATAATTTAATTAAGAGAAAGTATATTTACCTACTTTTAAGGATTTTTCATTTTTTCTTTGATAATTTGAGAAAAAATCCAGTAAAACTAAACTAAAATGTTTCAAATGTGTTTGAAATGCTTGAACTTTAATAAAGGACACAGATCATAGCCATTTTTCATAACATTACAGGAATGATATTTGCAGGCAATACTCTTATATTTTTCTCAAGTTATTTAGTTTTATTGTCCCTTGAGGATTGACTAATAACTAGTTGAACTTTTTCTTGCTTGTGTGTCTTTGACAGAGCGCCGTGTGCCTTGTGGCACACTTGTGGCTTCATATCTTTCTTGATGAAATTTTTTAAGTAGCATTTGCAAGCTTTCCATTCCAAGCAAACGTTTCGTGTTCATCACTTTTCTCAAACTTACTTTTGCTATCATGATTAATGTCCATTATTTTTTCAATTGCTTGATCAGTTTCAAATTTATGCAATAATCGCACAGATGCCCATTACTTTCTTTATATTCTGTTTTACATTTGTAAACCATATTCCGTTGTGCATCATAGCAATCAACACCACTAAGTTGCTCACAGGAGAAAATGTAGCCTGATTATGGAAAATATTTTGGAACAAAACTGGTTGTGTGGGGAACCCAGTCACCCTAAGTATCTTAAGATTGTCAGAAAACGTCTGCCATTCCTCCCCGCCCGAAACAGGGAGATATATGGCAAATAATTTTTTAGTTCCCATGAAAACAGTTGTACAGGAGTATATTGATCAAGCCATTGGCAACAAGTAAATATTTTTTTTTCGGAATTAAAGATTTCCTGTGCCTGGGGCTACTCTGAGCCCCGAGCGACCGCTCTCGGTCTAAATTGATTATTATTCTGCTTACCTCAAGTTGAGGCTCCTATTTTGTTGTTCCTCTCAATCTAAAACCTTAAAAAAGTCTTGTATGACTTTTTTAGCCTCTAATACTGAGGTTTTTCGCACCTTGTTTATTCGTATAAAATTGAACTTTTTAAAGCTCTTAGTCAGTTTTGTGTGAATCAGTGCCGGTTTATCCATTCTGCCCTTGAGGCAGGCGTCCACGCGCCTGGGGCCCGGATAAGCTGGACTTAACCAGAGTTTCTGGTTATAAATTTCGATCCGCCAGTGCCAAAGAGGCCTGTAGATCTTCTGCGCCCAGGCCCCGAAATGCGCTTAAATCCGCACTGGTGTAAATAATTGGGTTCATGAATTGTGTATCAATTTAAATTGATCCAGTATTAGTCAGGACAGATGATTCACTAAAAAACTTACCTCTCTTTATATTTATCATACGAAGGTAATTAGTAGCTATTTTTATCGTATGCAATATTAAATATTTTTTCGAATTTTACAATAACAAGGAAGGCCTTTTGCATTTTACGTTAAATAATAAGAACAAGTAATATAAAAAATATTTCTTCAAGTCAGTTCCTACTTAGGTCAACAAAGAAAATTTTATTTTAATTACAATTAATATAAATACGACAGAATCACAATATTAAGTGGCAAAATAGAAAGCGACTTCCCTTGCAATTTTCCATTTTCCTTTCTATATATGGTGTTGGACTATTTTTTTTTGTCTGTAACTATTTATTCATTAATTAATAGCCGTGTAGGGGAGCGATGCACGTTAAATCTGTCGAGAGCTCAAACGTCCTCTCTTGGTGTGTAGTATTTAGGAGAGGCTCAGGTGTCGTCCTCGTTACTTGACCATGGTTCAAAATTATGAGGTCACCCGCCAAAAGCCCTCGTGTAGCTGAACAATTCGACGTTAATATTCACTTACTCACTCACTTACTCATTAATTAAATTTAATTATTCTAATAAAATAGTATAGTGAGAAAAAAAGAAATCACACATTCTCAGAAATTAGGCCATCCCAGGTGGGGGATTTGAATACACGACCTTTGGATTAGTAGTCCAAAGAGCTATCCATTGTCTACAGGGTATACAGCAAACAATTTTCTTTTCTATATATGCTGTTGGACTATTATTTTTGATACTATTTATTTATTAAGGTATCAGACTACGTTCGGTTGATTGATTATTAACGTCGCACTTTTTAGCTACACGAGGGCTTTTGACGACGGACCACGTAATTTTGAACCATGGTCAAGTGACGTCCGACTACGTTCGGAACCGTGATTTTGCAAAAGCGTATATATGGATAATATTTATGATATTTAGTGTCACTTAGATTAGAAAATGTACATAAAATTGTTTTAAGAACAGTATTGCAATAAAAATTATTTAGTACAATATTTTGCCAAAAAATAAACATAGAATGACTCATTTTCAAAATATTCTCCTTTTGTGAAAAAAGTTTCTATTATAATAATATTTTGTCTGTATATAGCTCAGATCTCTCTATAGAGGATCAACTAGAATTTTTGAAATATATAACTTAGAAGTGGGTTTATCCATGTTTTACGACAACAGAGGGGAGAAATTATAAGAAAAAAACGCCGATAATTATTTCAAGGGGTTTTGTAACCTGAAAATAATTAAATTTTTTCAAAATCATTATTGACCCCTTGTGCAGAGGGGTTGCCAAATTTTATAGGCAAAAAATTTTATTTAATGAACATTTTCACAAAAAGGAATATTTTTGAAAAAGGTTATTTGTTAAAATTTACCGAAATATTTATTTAAAAAAATTTTATTTTTAAAATTCCTTAAAAAATTTTATAAAATTTTTATCAATGAACAAATACATAAAAAATTACTTTTTAGCATTTTTTAAAAACCGGCGAACTATCGGAAACCTTAATGAAAAAAAATGCAAAAATGGTTTTGTGTTTTACCGGAATTTATTAACCAAAAATAATTTTTTTATTCAATTAAAATCCCCTTTTATTTAAAAAAAAATTTTTTAAAAGGTTATATTTTTTAATTTAACCCTTTTTTAAAATTCAAAAAAAACCTGATTAAATATTTGATTGAAAATGTTTAAAGCGAAATATCTTAAAAACGAAATAAAAATCGGCCCCGGGAAAATTTACTATGTGTTTTTTCTACTTTTTCCCCCCCTTCAACCCAAAAAAGATTTCCTAGAGAATAAAAAAAATACTGAAAACAAAGGACGGGGTTTTCCCCAATTTTACGGAAAATTCATTGCGAGATGATGAAAAAGAGTGTAAAACCCCCCCTTTATGGCAGCAAAAAATTTGTTTGTTAAAAGTTCAAAATCATTAAAGCAGATTGAGACAAAAATGGTGAATAATGCCCTGGTAATCCAAAGAAAAGATGAACAGTTATTGGACATTCCCAATGTGAAATGAAGAACAAAATGGTTTTCGAATAATTTTTGTTGACAATTTGATTAAAACAATTCAGAAAATATGATTTTTTTCCAAAACTAATTTTTTTTGGGTTAAAAAAAATTTAAAATTTTGTTTAAATTTCTTCGTTCTCGAAACGTTTTTTTCATTGATTTTATTAATTATATTTATATATAAAATACAGTGGGTTTTATAAAAAAGGGTTTTAAATCCGGAAAAGTTTTTTTGGAAAATTGTTTATAGAGGTTCATCTTTTAATATACTTTATAACACATAAAAAAATTTTTTAACATAAACACTATATATAAAAAAAAATTTTCCAACTTTTTTAAATTAAAATTTGTTATTTTAATATTTACCCCTCAAAAAAGAAAGAAAAAAAAATTCAAGGAAAACAAAAAAAAGAAAGTCGGAGAATTCCACATTTTCAATATTAAGAAAATAATTTTGAACATTTTTTAATTTAAAGTACATAACATTACATAATTTTTTATAATTAGAACACGGGGCAAGACAATCTACGGGTGAAAGAGGATATCGAAGATGTTTCAGTGAACGGGCAATTTTGGGGACCAAAATTTAAAATTTTGGGTAAATTCAGAACTCTATTCTCCCGGGTTGGGTCTAATAAAACCAGTTCAAGATTTATGACCACCTAAAATGTTTGAGGAATAACTTAAATTTCAGAAATACTTTAAAAAAAGGGGAGAAAAAAATTAATCAAAAGAAAAATTAATTTAAAAACACCCCTATAGAGGTTATTTTACGAAGAAAATCTGAAATGTTAAGGTTCCCGGAAAAAATTCTATATAGAAAAATTCATTTTGATTCGACTGTATATGTAAATAAAATAAACTGTAATAGACTTTATTTTGCTGATATATGTTTTTTTGTATATCCCAACAAAAAATTTTTCCCATAGTTTTTCGGTTAACGATTTTCACTGTATTGCTTTTTTTGTTCACATGTTTTTGCTCAATTGTTACAAAAGTAATTATATAGAAACATATTAATTTAGGTCTTAAAACGTTTTATGATTATTATGTTTTAATCATTTCATTTGAGGGATATTTCATTCCCCGACAAAGGAGCGCAGTGCTTCACTGTGTACATTCTCGTTCGTGTTTTTCAAAAACACAATTAATTGAATTCATTGAACAATTAATAATTTTATTTGTTGAAAGAACGTAAAAGTTTCTTTTAATTCAACGGATTCTTTTCTGATATCTTATGAACTATTTTGTGTGAGCTTTATTCTATAAACCTATAAATGGAACGCTTAGAATTAGCACATTTTTGATTCATTGTTCATCATTATTTATGAACATTTCTTGAAAATTTGTATTACAGGGATGATAAAAAAATGTAGCTCTTATTTACAACAAAACCTTAAGAACGTTACTTTAATTTTAATCAATCATAAAATCATAAAAAATGTCTATGGTTAGAAACAAAAAATATTTTAGATGTTTTTAAACACACACAATAATTTAAAATTAGTAAGAGTTACGGTATCCGACTACTAGCGACAACATTTTTTTTAAAAAATAGGGAGATTTTTTTGTAGTTCTTAGATTTGTTTAGTATACTTTAAGAAAAAAAAGGCTAAAATTAAGAAGGGAAAAATAAATTATTATTACTAACGCGGGAATAAATGGGTAAAAATTGAAAAAAAGTTACATAAATGGGGCCCGCTCTGTACAAATAGTAAAAGAAAAAATGCTCAATTTTTTAATTTTGATGTATTACTTTGCTATTCCTTTTTGAAACGATCTTCAGGATAAGAGATATTTTAATTTTTACAACTATAGCACATTATCTTAACTATTATATGAAATTTCTTAAAGAAACAATGATTATATTCACATAAAGAACTTTAAAATTTGTAATAAAACAGAGATTGATAAATCTGATGGTTAAAACACTTCTACTGTTATGCAGAACATACATAAAAAACTTAAGTAAATTATTTTAAAAAAACTTTTTGAGCCATCACTGTCCCCGTTTGAGGTTTTCAAAGGGAAAAAGATGCATTTCGAGTAAAACGCATTTTAAAGTTTGACATCTTATGTAAAGTTATGGCGTATGCATTTACTAAAACACTTGTAGCTTTTGTTCTAATGAATGAAAAATAAAAAAAACTTGATATTTTTATAAAGCTAATAAAATGGCCTATAAAATAAAATGATAAAAAATTGTCAATTTCTTAAAAAAATTATGATTTTAATGTAGTTGGATACCTTAAATATTGTTTTACTTTTAGTAAATTTACTTTATTCAATGCTATATTTATTCCAATAAGTATTACAATTAACTGTTGATTCAGACATTTAAGAAAGTTTTATTCAAATTTATCAATTAAGTGTAATTATAAAAGATAAGTTTTAAATTTCCTAATACCAAAGAATTTCAAAAGTGCAATTTTAGAAGTGCAAACGCGAATAACAGATTGTAAATTTTATTACTCTTGTTGTATCCAATGCGCATAATAAATCTGTCACTTAATAACTCTTTCTTTTTTTACGTCAGAATTGCTTAAAAAACTTTTTATCTTTAAAATTCGCAATGTCACATTCTGAATCGAGAACGAGAACAAGCCCCTAAATGTGACCAATGAGAGGATAGTTTTTTCTTATCGAAGAATGTTCTTTTTTGAATGTTATTCTTATCATCTTTAAAAACAAGTACGATAATATGTTATCAGACCAGCGTGTTATCTAAAAAGTCAAGAATTGCTCGTTAAGTGTTTGACGCAATGAAGATTGTAAGAAACATTACATTTCGATTCATAAAAAAATCTCTGCTCTTTAAAAAAAAAAAGCATCACGTGTATGCAGAAAATAGTTGCAATTGATTAATATCCATGCTGTAAGATTAACCTTCTAAAGAACAGTAAAAATATGCCTCCTACATTCGTTAGAATAAGAGATTTGAGTAATTTTAAATTTAACCCTGGAGAGAGAAGGCGCGGACTCGATACTGACGTTATTAGTCACGCGGATCGACGGGTTCGCTCAAATATATTTTTTTATAGTTATTTTTATTGTACACGATAAAAATCATAAATTCAGTGAATAATGTAACTAAGAGAAAGAATACTTACATACTTTTAAGGACTTGTCAAGTTTTCTTTGATAATTTGAGAAACTGAAATAAAATGTTACAAATATACGTGACTTTAATAAAGAACACAAATCACAAACAATTTTCGCTTACATTACAGGAATGATATTTGTAGGCAATACTGTCATCTTTTGTTCTAGTTATAGGAGTTGTTTTAGGCTTTGATGATCGACAAACAGCATGTTGAACTTTTTCTTGCTTGAGTTGTGACGGGGCTTTACCATGTTTTTCCTACTAATCCTCTTGGGGAATCTTTGGAGTTCATATTGAGTTATTTCACAGCCAATCCTCTCAAAAAGAAACCTTGATATTCAGATTAGTTAGTAGATATATAGTGGAGGTATAGTAATAGAGAAAAAGAAGGAGAAATGAAGCTGAGATGCTGAACTCCTTGAGCTGTTGGTAAGGATATAATCTTAGAAGCGTAATTATAGAACGGGCTTTAGAGAGTCAAATAAATTAAGGAGGATTGAGATTCACAGGATAACGTTACTGAAAGTTAAGCGCTTATTTACCAGGCTCTTATTTACTTAGAACTTACGGTTACGTTTTATCACTCCTGATTTCCTTCCTAGCGTAAGACTGTCTTTGAATATTTGAATTGATAATAATAAATTGATTTCATTATGGCTTGCTTGGATCATCAATCATTACCTCCCACAGATCTAGGTCAAGTAGATGAAGAGATAGTACCTCCAGGTAGGGGGGTATCACAAAGCTTTTTTGACAGGGCCGCAGTGTGTCTTGTGGAACACTTGTGGCTTAATATCTTTCTTGGTTGAATTTTTTAAGTAGAAATTGTAAATTTTTTTTTTTAAGGTTCACCCCGTTTTTCCCAAAAATTTTTAACTTCGTATCATTGATTTATCCATTTTTTCCCTCAGGTTCTTCTCTTCCCGTCAGTTTCTCCCTTCATCAAATAGAGAGATCGCACAAATGCCCATTGCTTTCTTTATATTCTGTTCATTTACATTTACAAACCATAATGAGTCGTGCAACACAGCAATCAAAACCACTAAGTCGTGCGAAAGGCAAAATGTAGCCTTTTCATATAAAATATTTTGGAACGAAAGTGGCCGAAAGGGGAACTTTTCACTAAAGTCCCTTTTGGGATTGCAAAAAAAACCTTTGAAACCCCCCAAAAAAGGGAGATTTTTTGAAAAAATAATTTTAGCTCCGGGGGAAGACTGTCGTATAGGAGCAAAACCCGCAAGGTCATTGGGAAAAACAAATAAAAGATTTTTTCCTAAAATTTAAAAAGATTGCATGAGCTTGGGGTGACTCTGTGCCCCACGTAACCGCTCTCGAGTTAATTCAAATTACTCTTGCACAGTTTTTTATTGCGCTTGATATCAGTGAAAAATCTTAAATGCATATGCGTGTATTAGAGAAGATATTACTCACACATATACTTTAATGAAACTTAAGTGTTTCTTTATGCGACAACAGAGTAAATTGGGACTAATGATGAATAGTTCGCTGATTGATTTGTATAATCATATCAATACACAAATATCTCTAAATACTGTACTTCCTATCTAGATATTTGTAAAGGCTCTGATATGAATCTGTTATTTTGGAAATAATTTTACATCTCCTCTCCTTCTGTCTCACGGGTTTTTTATGATTCTAGACAAACATATATTTTTTTCAAAAAAAGGAAAGGGGAAAACAAACGCCAATTTCCCAAATTTATGATGGTCACATGATAAAAGACAAAAAACGTGTTTTTCCATTCCCAAATTTAAAAACTTTACATCAAACAATTTACTATTTGTAAGACTTGAGTAAAATTTCAAATTTCATGATTGGGTATAAATGTTCAATAAAAATAATTTTCAGATCAAGAGTCAGACCACATAAACCACATAATACAAATTTTAAATTCATAAACACTATATTTTAAAAAATTTAAATTTTAAATTTTTTAAAATTAAATTATTATTATATATTAATTATTAAAAATAAATTATTTTATATACCTTTCTATAAAATTAAATTAAAATTTGGTTTAGGTTTATATATTCCTTACCCTTCGTATATAGAAATTAGAATATAAAGTTCGTTATATTTAGAAAAGCGCTTCGCTATAGAAAGTTATTTCACACACAAACACAAAGCACAACACACACACACAACACACACAAAAACCGCACATATATAAAAAAAAACACACACACACAAACACACACACACAACACAAACACACACACACACATACACATTAAAACACACACACTTAAAAACAAAAACTGACACGCAAGGAAACACACACATACTACACACAGGAATAGGTTAAAAATAGTATTGATAATTCAAACAATTTAACCATCAAATAAATTAATACACCTTCGAATGAAAGTACGACATACTTCAAATAATTATTTATTAACTTTAAAATTCTTCAAAATTTAAACTCTTCTAACGTATTTGAGTTTAAACTATTCACAGTTGAGATAAAAAATATCAGAAGACCATTACAAAAATGGGTAGATTTATTCGTTGTTAGCCTGCTGATGAGTTGAAAAATTTACCTCCAAAAACTATCTCTTGCAGATAGCTAAAGTAAAATTACGTCCGATTATGTCGACTAATAAAATTGCCAACTTTCAGTTTGCTGCAAGATTGATATTTTTCCTTTCTGCAAAATTTCAATATTCGCCTTAGATAATTTGTTTCATCCCTACTTGTTAAGCGTTCAAGTCCCAATTTTCTTAACAAGAATTTCATAGGGAAATACCATTTTAAACAAAATCAAGAATAAATAAATAAAAATAAAAAATTCAATACTTATTATATCTTTTAGTTTCTCAAATTTAATTTGTAAAATTAATGTTTCTACCTTATAGACACATTACCTTTTTCGATCGTCTTAAGGAAACCAGGACATCATGCACATTCAAAAATACGATTTTTCAATTTTAGTATTAAAAAATAATGCATATTTTTCTGAATCTAAAAATGTAAAACACTTATACGTCGATTGGTAAATAACCTTAAAATATGAAAAATTAATTGACAAAAACGTAAGCAAATGCTTACAAATGTTTAGTTTTTTCACTTTTTCTCCAAACATAATTTTTTTTTCTTTTACATACATTTTTTAAAAAAGTTATTACACTATATGAGGGGTTCCAAATTTTTTATACCTTTATACAGGATACATGTGCATATAGTAAACCTAATTGTTTTTAGTTTAAGTAGTATATAGAGTTTTTAAAAATTGTTTTATGTATGACAAAGGGGAAAAATTAGTAATTTTCAAAATTACAAAGTTTTATAAATTTTTTTAAAGAAAGACTATCTTAATATTTTACTAAGAAAATAAGTTCAGTACATTTTGTGTACTATTTTATATACGTGCAAAATTATTTTACAAATTTGAAAAAATACGTTTTTAAAAAATGGTATGGTAAACATTAGCATGTATTATGAGACTTCAAAAATTAAGTCAAACTTAAATTTAACACACAAAAAATCTTTTTTTTAACTAAAAAAATATTTTGTATTTCTACAGAATGTTTAAAAAATATCTATTAAGATCACAAAAAAAATCTAACCTCGATTGGAAATTTTTAAAGATATATGCCCCATAAACAAAGTCTTATTTTTGGCATTTCACTCTTTCGAGCATGTCCTGGTACCCTTAAAGTTAATTTCGTAGTATCTAATTTTAACTTCGGCAAGTTAAGAATCTATGTACGTATAATTAAACAGTAGACAAAATGGTAGCCTTTGTGAAGATTGTATACCAAAATTTATAGCCACACAAATAACTTAATTTAAAATAGATTTCATTACTTTAATTCAATTATATGAACACAAAAACAGTTAAATTTTAAATAAACGAATATGTTTTTAAATAGACAGAAATTATGCCTGTTAAAAATTATTTCTTCAACATGATTTCTTTATTAGCTGAATATTTGGTGACGGGTTTTGATTTGGCGAAAATGTTCAATGAGCTAATATTTAAATAATAGAATCTATGAGATTCATCTTCATTTTATACCAGATCAAATGCAAAAACAGATAACAAGGTCCACAAAATTGTTCATATGTCTGTCAGCTCTAGAATTGCACGTGTGTTTTTCATGCAATTTTTTTGTGTAGAGTAGCATTGTTTTCAAGTAACCTAAATTATTTTGTGTCATATGAAGTAGAAATATTATATTATTGTTATTTGAAATGAAAAAAGATTGTTCGAATAATTATTCTTGAATCATTTACAGGCTGGACACGGTAACGCCGAATTTTCACGGTGTCCCAGGTTCAGAGGGACCAACTTTAAGGGAAGGTTGGGTACATCATAAGGATTCAGATTTGCACAAGCCACTCATGATCGGAAACTTCTTCTCTCGGCGCTAAGTGGTATTGTTCATAGAAGCATTTATGGAAACATAACTACAATACCACAGTCATTTGAGTTGTCATCACCTGTAGAGAAGAATAGAACGTTTTATAAACTCCAATCTGCCAGATACGCACCTGATTTATGGAATGGCAAAGGAAATACACGATCAACAGAAATATTGTATCGCGAAAGGTACCCACAGAGCGATGCAACGGACCAGCTGATGTTTGCTAATTTGTATCGCAATTTGTATGAATATGGATCGCTACGAGGTAATAGGCATAGCGAGGGCAGGCCAAGAATGACTCGAACTCCCAAAATGGTACTAGAATTCCTCCGAACAATATCCGACACATTTTGTTCCTTGCATGAAACAAAATGTGTTGGATACCGTGTCGTTGGAATTCGTGTCCCACTCTCATTATGTCTATTACTTCGTAATGATCCTATGCTCGTTATTCGAATTCGAATAATTTTAACTATTATTTACGATTATATTCTCCAAAACACTTGGAATTTCGGACGATATGTCTACTGGCTGCATGTGATAGCCTATGTGTAGGCTTAGGCTTACAACCATGCATTATCATTATTCATACAGTGAAAAGGCGACAGTCTGTTGAGCCGGTTTGTGCGATTGTAAGGCAAGCATATTTATTTTTTTCGGATTAGTGTTTGAATGAGTATTCGACAAGGTATGCTATGTACTGTATATTTTAAGGGTCATAGATGTGATCTACATTTTTCTAGGGGCCTAGGGCCTTAAGAAGACTTAAAACTCTGCCCTTGCCTCTACAACCAAATATGGAATATTTACAATGTAAAATTCACATCGTACCACGGGGGGTTCATAAGTTCAGTACGAATTAATGTATATAAGTGTCCCTAATTTCCCATGATGTTGTTTGTTTGAATGAGTCTAATGCCCACAGTTAGATTCATATTCCTCATCTGCAATAAAATTCTATTGATATCATCTTTCGGATACCTTCTCATAGTTATTAAGGTTCTATGCAGTTAACTCTCATAGGGCCATGAAGTTGCGAAGAGTAAACATTAGTATGTAACTGTTTACTTTAGTTTGCTTAGACATAAAATAAATAAAAATCACAAGAGAAAGACGCAACAATGTGCAGTGTTTTTGGAATTTTATGGGAATGAAATAGAATTATTCCCATGTCATTATATCTCATATCGAGACATTTGTTTTCATTTGCTCAAGGATTCTTGTAAACATGTAAGGAAAACATGTAAGGAAATGCAATAATATATTATTACAATAAACTGAAATTATTGCAGAGTACATCCTACACGAACTTTGCCGTCAATAGATGACAGTTTTTTACCTCCTAAACGTTACCTACATTATTGCATTCGGCAATCGTTCTGCTTGATATTCTGTAAAAAAATGCAGATAAGATTTTAATTAAATGCGACAATCACCAATATTAAAACGGGGAAAATGTTTCTCATACTAATAAATAGGTCAACATTCGTATTTTCGGAAGTTTTATGTTATAAAAATAGAATTTATAATAAATATGTAATTTGCAATGATTTCAAACTTTTTTTCCTGTTATTTCTTTTGAAATTTCCATTATTTCTGTGAGAGTGTATGTGTTTAAAATTCATTCTCTCGTGTTTCGTTTTTGTATAAATATTTTGCATGACTTTAGCATCTTATTTGGGGCTATATAAATACTCATGCTATCAGTTGTTTTTCAATCAGAAGATTAATTGCTTTTCCCAACTTAGAATTGTGTAGTCAGATGAAGTTTACATGCAGAAAAATGTTATGTGAGGGTAAAACAACCACTTAATGGATATCGGCCGATAATATCAGTAAGAGCAATAAATGGACAAATCTAGAGCCTGGAAATACAAAGGAAATTACAGAAAGTCTTCAGTAAATTTGTACAGTCCTGTTTGAGTGATTAAAAAGTATTTCCAGAAACATACGATATTTTTGTACGGTAGCAAAAATCAACAAAGCCTTTTATTACAGATGTTTTTATTGATCCATAAGTGCTTAACGTCACTGACTTAAGTTATGGAGCCGTTGTTTTTGCATCAAAACCCACTTTTTTGTAATTGATTGACGCTATTGTTCAAATAAAAATCATAGTGACTCACTTATTAATGACATACACGCGTCAAGATGCCTTGAAAGTCAAAGAAAGGGGAAAAGCACAAAAGCCATAAAAGAGGTAATTGTCTTATAAAAAGTCTCATAATTTTGCTCAATAAAATAACGCGTGACCAAAAAGTTTTCTCCGTGTAGTAAACAATAAAAAAGGGGTTTCAGTTTTTCTACGGCGTAATATCATGTTATAAAAATAAAATCAAAGTTTAAAGTAGGCTTGCTTTAATAAGGAACAAAAACGTGAGAAATATTTTCAAAACTTAAACGTCCTTTTAACTCTTTGCCAACGAATCAGATTTTGATCTCAAAATTTAAGTTTAAGTCTAAGCTTTTGAATGCATTTAATGTGATACAAAAATACGGAAAAACATGTTTTACCAAAGTCAAAAGCGCCCTCTATTGACTTTTTTTTAAAAATATTTAAATTTATTTTTCAAAAAATACTGAAAAAAAAGAATAATTTTAGTGAAAACCGCTTACGAATGACCATTTTCCGTTTTTTATAATCATTTGAAATTTAAAACCCCAAAATTTTAAATCCCCTATCCCCTTGGAAGACTTTTGGGATCCTAAGTTTTTTTAATATTGTTTGTCTTGATTGCTATCACCCAAAAGTTTACCTAAGATTTTAAAACACCCTGTATATGTACAGTTAAATGAAACACCACTATACTGGAACTTGAAAGTGAGAAATAGTTCGGGCAATGAATGGAAGAGGGAGTCTAATAACAAGACCGCCTAGATCTCAATTTATAACACCTTTTCACTCCTTGTAGAGATACGTGAAAAACATTGTTTACTAATTTTCAATTCATAAGACTGATGAACTGAAAAGTCGGATTACTGCTGCTATTCAGAATGTTGATCCTGCAATGTATCGTAGAACGTGGATAAAAAACTCTTGTAGACTAGATGTTTTGAGAGCAACTATTTGTGCGCGTATTGAAATATGTACAATAAAAATAGCAAAGAAAAAAAAAATCTTTGTTATTTTCTGTTTGGCACATACAACACCTTAAGTGAATATCTTTGCTTGTATGTTTGTAATTATTTGAAAGCATCAAATCTGTAATAAAAGGGGACTCCCTTTAAAAAAAGACTATTAAAAGAACAAAGAACAAATAAATCACAATGAAAATTTTAAAGGGGTGATAAAAGAACTTGGGGGGTTGTGAAAACTGTTATGATATGGAGCTAACCCCCCTCATTTTTTTTGACTGCCCATTCCATGCTGCTCTACAAGAAACAGGGGTCCTGTTTTTTTTAACAAACCCCCTAGTCGGGGTGCCCAACTCTCGGCCCGCAGTACGAAAGTTGGGGCCCCCCTACTCTTTTTTTTTTAAATATCAGATTTTAAATTTTTTTTCTTTTTGAAATTTATGTATATATATATATAAATTATTATTTAAAAAAAAAAACCAATTTTTTTTCCCGGAAAATAAACCCCTTTTGATAATAGAAATTTCTATAAAAAAAAATAGATTTATTTTTTTATCAAACAGTTACATTTGATTTTATATAAAATTACTTTTTAATAAATTTGAATTGCATTATGCATATCATTTACTATGGATTACATAATTCTCTGTGTATGGACTTTCGTTTCTCCCTTTCCTTTTCTGTTTGGAATACCCAAAAAACAAAAAGGCAGTCAGAGTGTTTTTAAAGTTTAAAAATATTGGGATGGTAAAATAAAAGGGCAATGTTATTAATCGTCTAATGAATCACTATTTTCAACAATGGAAGAAAAAATCTATTCAATAGGGGAAGAAATTTCAAAAAAAGGAACTGTAATATTTTAAACATTATTTGATCATTGCATTAATTATTATATAAACATTATTATATTATTTTTGTCTGTATACATGAAAAAAAAATGAAAAAAATAATAATAAATCATTTTTTTTTAAATTTTAAAAAACCTTTTTGTTTCCAAATCTGATATAAAGGTATATATTTTATTGGGCCCCAGATTGTAATGCTTTTCAAAAGGGGCCCGGGTCATTTGGGGTTTGGGCACCCCTGATGTAGATAATATTGAACAGATTAAAAAATTTATAGGGGGCCGGTTTTCGATTTGGTCCCGTCATGGAACGATATCACCCATCATCAAAAGCAGTCATATTTTTCGGGCAACTGGGACTTCGTTCAGCTCTTAAAAAAAAATTTATTCTAGTCCAACTAAATAAATGGTTTCCCTCTTATCCCGATGATTCTGTCTAATAAAAACATCAAACCCCTTACAACAGTGTTTTCCCTTCGCGCCCCCCTTTGGGGGGCGTGAAACTGTACGAGGGGGGAGCCTTTAAAGGGCGAATGCAGAAAATTATTTGAAAAAAATTTAAATTTTCGAAAGTAAACAAACAAAATACATTCCGACGCAAAAAAAATAAAATACACATTTACACTGATTATTTCACCTAAAATGTATCGGGTGCTACACAATTATTTTTTTTTATTATTTAACAATACTAAGTTAAGAACGTTTAATAATTACCAGTAACCCCCTGGGGTTGTCCTTTTTTAAAAAAATATACAAAAGTAAAACAAAACACTTATCTTGATAATTTGTATACGGTTTTAATAAATCTTTTTAAATGCACAAATAAAAATTACACTATTAGCTCCCCCATCAACCGTTTTCCACACGTTTTCTGGGTATATTGGGGAATAAAAAAAAATAATCTGAAATAAGTAAACCCTTTGGGAAACATTATTAAAGGGCCTTTTTTTGAAATCCAAAAACCCTTTGGGAAAAATTTTATGGATAGCAGTGCACAGAAAAAAGATCGTAGAAAAACGTATTATACGTCAGGGGAAATTAAACTTTTGCTGAGCAAACGTTTATATACGAAGGGGGCACTTAAGAGGTTAAAGTCGTATCTCATTTTTTTGCCTCAAAATATTAAAGTTTTTTGAATTCAATACATTGTTTTGTGTGAGGGGGCGATGAAAAGAATGATTTTTGGGTCCAAAATTTTAAACTTTGAGATGAAAAAAAATTAGAAATTTGACATTGGAGCCTTTGGTATTTTATCGTTATCTGATACCTGCCTAGTAGAGGGTATGTAAAACCTGTTGTTTTTAATTCTTCATTTGGCGTTTAAAAGTTTGAAGAGAATTTCCCCCAGACGCTTTTTGTTTTTAATTTTGGGCAAAAATTAGCGTTTGTCCGAAAAGTCTTTTTTTTATCTTCTGGGGGAAGTTAATAATAAATTAATCGTCAATTGATGGTAATTGAAAAAAAGCTCCATTGAAAACAGTTAAGTGAATGTAATAAAGGAAATAAGTCTGAACACAGATTGGGAAAAAAATTTGGGATTTTTGAACAAAAATTACTTACAAACTTTTCTTTAAAAAATGAAGGAAAAATCTCGTTTGGGGAAAAACAGGGAAAACAAGTAAAAAATTAAAAAGAAAATACAAAATGAAACACAAAATTAAATCGTTAATTAAAAAACGGTCCTAATTTCAGATAGGTAAGCAATACGTTGACTATATTTTTAATGCACAAAAGTAGGAAAAAGAAATTAACAATATATATAAGTCTATCTCCTCTATTTCATCAAAACATTTAATAGAAAGCAATTTTTTGA
>BMAV01002016.1:0-13408 GCA_019973955.1 Trichonephila inaurata madagascariensis | reverse complement strand
TTCAAAAAAATGTTTTCAATTAAAAATTTTCTTCAAAATCAGATTTTAAAAAGGGGTTTTATATACTTCAAAACCTATTAGAAGTGCAGTTTTTTAAATAAAAGGAAATTGAAAAATAAAAACCCTTTAAATTTTAAGACAATGTGTAATTAAGCATTATAAAAACGAGTAGATTTTTTTTAAAAAATAAATTACTTGCTTTGAAAATATCAAAATATATTGTATTTTAATTGCAGGATCTTTTGCAAACAATTTTATTTCATATTTGTTACTGCACTAAAGAATTTGAAATTTGCAGTGCTTTTTATCTTAATTTTTTAACTTATTTGCTTACATTAAAATTGACCCTTGGGTTATGGAAGCTTAGAGGTCTGATCGCAAACAGTGGGCTTTCAATCGAGCCATGTGGTCATGGTCGCAGATTTGCGGCCGTTGTGTCATGAGTTCGAGTCCCAGTGCCATTACCGATATGCGTTAATTTTGTCGAAGCTCAATGTCCTCCCGTTAGTGTGGTAGTTAGGAGAGGTAGGTGCTAGCTCAAGTGTAGTCCTCGTCACTTGACAGCGAGGTTCAAAATTGCGAGGCTCGTTGCCAAAAGCCCTCGTATTGCTTTACAGTGTGACGTTAATATAAACCTCACTCATTCAATCGATACACGGTTTCGACTTTTGATTTCTTTGAAGATCTTTCATATCGAATGTTGAAGTATGCTGTTTTTTTATAATGGAATTTCAGTGTTATGTGCGGGTTAGGAAAAGTAAGCAATAAGCTCTGGCTAGTTATCATCTTTGCTACTGAACTACGGTTCATAATTGTGAGATCCATTGCCTATCCAAATTAAAATTTATATTTATATCTGTGATTTTGAACCAGTCGCTTGGTTCTTAAACGGTAATATCGTCTTTAATAAATAGGTCGTGCATGCAGAAATCGATAATTCAAGAATAAAATTTTGAAAATCACTTCCACTATATAAATATAATAGTAATCTAAAGCCTTTTGTTAACTGGTATATTTCTGTCTTATAAATTAACTATTCGTTACTCGCGTCAGCTTCGATGGGTATTTAATGACGTTGTATACATATATACTGCTTATACGTATGTAAATTATTGTATCTAAGCCCTAGCATTAAGCATTCGAATGCATTGAAAAACATTCTTATAACTCACTTCTTCATTTAAAAAGGATAGGACTTGAATATCTAAAATTGAATCAGAATTACTCTTTATGCTCCTGTAACTCCGTCCTCCAAAGTAGATTTCCGTAAAATCTATTTTTAGTAGATCTTTCCAGACAAAATAAACATGCTTGCCAAATTTGAAGTCTAAATCTAGAAGTTCAAAAGAAGAATTTTTTTTATCTATAAGTCGTTGAGTCAATTTCAGTAAGACCCAAATTCAAAGGAATTCAATTCAACGAAACATGGGATAAAACTAGTAGTCTAGTAGTTTGATGTTTCAAAATCTCCTTCTATATATTATTTAAACAATCAATCCATAAAAATCTAATTGAAGCATAAATCTTGAAGCCCTGATATAAACAGCTATTTAATTTTTGTATATATACCTATACATGCATAAGTAAAACCTAGCGGGAACAGGCTTGCTCTACTTTTATAAATTTTCCCTTTCCTTCACAAAATTAGCACTTCTAATACTCTTTTTCAAAATGACTCCCCCACCTCCTTACCTATTTACCTTTGCAATATTTATTTTTTATAACATAATAAATAATATATAATTTATTTGACATATTAATATCAATATAAATATATTATAATATATTTTTTTTAAAAAACTAGATTTAGTTAATTATTTTTAACAATTAGAGGGTTTTTTATTTATTGAAAAACAGAGTTTATTCTAACGTTTTATATTGCTATTTGATCTGGTGAACTTGTTAAGATTTATCATTTATATTAAATGAATTAGAAGGTGTCATTTTTATATAAAATATGAAAAAAGAAAATTCGTATATCTAAAATTTTCCTTCTACTACAGTATTTATACCAAGAAATACAAGATTGAATTATGTACTATTAATACTAATTTAATAAAGCAATTTAAGAAGTAAGGTCCCTCTCTACATATATTGTGTCTAAATCTTGGAGGCAAATTCTGTATTATGCTTATATCATTTTCTGAAGTATTTAATACTAATAAATTTATCCAGGATTAATTTAAGTATTGGTTTAATTTAGTAAATTTCTTATACAGAGAGAGAGAGAGAGAGAAAAGCACTCCACTTATCATTTGATTTGTAACTGCTATATTAAAAGCAATGCAAATTTCTAACCATTTGTTTATTGGAATAATTATATGAAATCAAATTATTTGTAAGTTTTATGAAATTCACTTGAAATTAAAAAATTTTAATATAATTTGGTATGTTTAAATCAATCAATTAATTCATTTTTAAAAAATCCGCTCATTTTATCAAGTTCGGTTTTTTTTAAAAAAAAAAAATCCTTTCAAATCAGTCCTTTCCTTTTCATTTCCTATTTTCTTTTATACATTTAAGAAAAATGCAATTTATAAAAGATTCCTGCAATGCGGACATTTTTGGTGATACTAAAAACTATGTGTAAAACAAAATACTATGTGGAATTTTGGTAGAAAATATTACATAATATTTAATTTTTACATCGTATAAGATATTTCTTCTTATATAATATTTACTTCGTATAAGATATTTTTACAGATTTTAACTTTTTTAATGGGCCACAGTCTAGAACAGTGATCGGCAAACTATGGCACGCGGAACAATTCTCAGTGGCACTCTGCACTACTCAACAAATTTGTCAATTTTTGTGTGGAAGGAAATTGATAAATCTGTAGTGGACCTTGTTCGACAAACATTTTCAGAATCATGAACACTTACGGAATTACGAAAATATCTGAAACATAACTCTAAATATAAATTTACAGCTTTTTTGTAAATTATTGAATGTGTAAATTATTGAACAATGAGATTTAATTGCTTAAAAACAGATTGCATGTACTGTGCTTTCCGCTTTTGCCTCTACATATCAGAGTAAAAAATCTTTCCTCATATGAAAAACATTTCGAGTCTGCAAAGAAATTATTTCACATCTGAATGCTCAGAATTGTGTCAAATTGAAAAATGCGCATTATACCCCTGATTTTGCGATGTGTAAGTAGAGCGGTACAAACACTGAGTACCCGCCGTGTAGGGCAGCGATGCACGTTAAATCTGTCGAGAGCTGAAACGTCCTCCCGTTGGTGTGGTGTGGTAATTAGGAGAGGGGTACAGTCAGGTGTCGTACGTCATTTGACCATGGTTCAAAATTACGTGGTCCGTCGCCAAAAGCCTTCGTGTAGCTGAACAGTGCGACGTTAATATTCAATCAATCAATCAACAAACACTGAGTTCACATTAAAATTTTTATTTATCTTTTTATTTAACTGTAATGAAAGGAAATACATATATTTTACGTTGTCTGTTACTTATTTTGATAAGTATATTTAAAAATACATAATATATGTATTTTAATATTTTTTTTTAAATTTTTATTGAAGAAATAGTTATATTTTATGCTTTTTTGATTTTTATGTGAAGAAATATCTTTAAATGATGCAAAATTAATTTGTAATAATCAGGGCTGTTTTAGCCCCCCCAGTGCCTTAGGCATCTCAAATTGTTACGCTCCCCAACTATTTCCAGAGCACCCCTCCCTCCTTTAGTTCTTCCTGCTAGTTTTGGTTCAGGAGAGATTTTTTCTCCTCTTCCTTTTCCCTTTCTTTGTTTTGCTAATTGCAGATTTTTCCATCCTAACCCTATTGGATCCGACGTGTCCCGAACTGGCGTTGGAGGGGCATTTTTGGCCTCTTTGCTCATTTCTTACCTTACGACATCTCAGACCATCCCCCTTTTTTGGGTATATTAGTACAGAAAAATTAATGAAATCTTTTTGCAATTACAGTATAGAGTAAAATTTTTTGGATGAACTGCTTTTTAACTTATTCATGTAGGATATTCCATTTGTAAGAAGTTGGGATCATATCACTTTTCCGAGGTCGGCAATTTAATCAAAACAGTATTCCACATCAACCCCATCTAGCGCCCTTTTAAAAAAAACGCCGACATAAACCCTTTTTTTCGCCAGAGGCCCACTAACATTCGTTGAGAGAAGTCGTGTTTCGCGCGTCAGCCTTTTTTCGTCCACGCCAGGGGTAAATTTTAATAGTACCATAAGGGGTTCTATCATTCGTCCCGCCAGGCGGTAAGTCTTAATAACACCATAATGAATTCTATTTAATCTCAATTGCCTCCCCAAAGTAATGTGGATCTAACTTCCCTATTTTTCCCCCGAAAAATGCTTATTTTAACTTTCCCTATTCTTTTGAAATATTCCCCATGTAAATACCCCCCTATAATTTTAAAAATTGTTTATTTTTCAACTAGTTTTTTTTTTGAACTATTTTGTCTACTTTTATTTAAAAAATTAACTAACACACCCAAAAAACCCCAAAGACACCACGCCAAAAAAACCCCGCCATCGGGAAAGAATCCAATTTTTTTGGGAAGTTTTCCCGGTTTGGGATTCCCACAGAAAAAATTTGGGGGGATCCTCCGGGATTGTTTTAAAAAATCTTTTTTTTCCTAACCTTTTTTTTAAAAAAATTGGCTTAACCTCAAATTGGGGACGTTGACTGAAATGTAAAAAAAACGGTTTGCCCCCTCATAACCATAAAAAAAACTAACATTTACAGTGACCCTTTTTTGATCCAGTCCATTTCAAGCTTCATCTGCCGTACCCAAAAAGAAAATTACGTTTTAAAACAACTATATCAGGTACTGTGTTTTTGTTGTTCTTCTTTAAAAAGAAAGGAAATCTCTAAAAAAAAAATTTCAGAGCCATCGTCATGCTGTTAATAACAAAATTGTGTTTAAATTTTTTAAAAAGTGTATAATTCATATGTTTAAAGATAATGTTTATTTTTTAAAAATACTATTTTTCTATTTGTGCATATTTAATCGCCCGTATTAAATTTTTTTTGGAAAAAACTTAAAAAAAATTTAAGGAAATCGTGAATATTCGAAATGAATATTTGTGTAACGAATTTTTATTTTATGTGTTTTTAACGAAATGCCCCGTTTTTTTAACCTTGACTGGCGCCTCTCAAAAGTATTTGGTCTCCATTTTGGGGCTATCTCGATTGCAAAAAAAAAAATTTTTTTCCCGCAGCTGTTGTGTAAAAAATTTAAATTTCATTTCCTGTTTTTTGGGAGAAGAAATTACACTAATTTTTTTTTGCTTTTCTTTTTAAACATCGTTCATTTTATAATTTATTGATGTAACATCCTAGATGACCCAATTTTAAGGGTTGTACTTTATCATTCAATATAATATTTTGAGTTCATTTTTGACAAATTATTATGCTTTCTATTAAAAACGTGTGCTTATTTTTAAAGAATTTGATGATGAGATAGACCCTAAAAAATGATTTTTTTTTTTATTGGTGTAAAAAAAAATATATATTTTGAGTTTTTTTCCTTAAGTGACTAACTTCTAATTTTTTCCCCGTTTCGAATGATTAAATTCTTTTTCATTTTATAATAAATTTAATCTCATTTTTTTTAAAAACAAGATTTATTTTAAGTTTTTTTTTACTTTCAAATTTTTTTTCTTTATTATAAAAAAAAGGAGACAGCTGATATACTAAATGTTTTTATAGAATTTTTTTTTGGTTGAAATTAAAAATTTTGAATTTTCAATTTAAGTTTTAAAACCCGTTTTGGGTTTTTGCACTGTTTTTTTTAAACATTATTGGTCTAAAAATATTTTTAAGCGTAAAAGTTTTGAGTATTTCTTTGCTTTTTTTAATGTATTTTGGTGTGCATTACAATTTTATCTTAAGAATTTTTTTTAAATTAAAAGCTAGATTTGAAAAAAATTATAGTGATACCATTGTTATTTTTGGGAAGGGTGACAGTTTAGTTAATTCTTTTAGTTACTAAAAAAAATTAAATTTAAATTTTAAAATGGCCTATCTCGGAAAAGGTCGAGGGAAAGATTTATTCTTTCCTTAGCCACAGAACAAAATTTTTAAAATTCGAAAAACCTATGACCATCGCTACCTCAAAGCCCCAATTACTAGTAGGGGAAGAATATGACGAAGATCTAACCAAAAACCTACACAAAAACCAATAGAAAGGGGGATCGAAAGGGCCCAAAGGAAAAAAAAATTACGCAAAAGAAGAACGAGAAAAAAAGAATACACATCGAAAAATTGAAGTTTGATGAACAAAACGAAAAAGGCCAATTTGAATTGGAAAAGTTGAGGATCCAAGCGCAATTTAAATTGGGTGCTGATACATCCGAAGGCAGTAATCCCAAATTTTCCCGTAAAAGAAGTGTAAAAAATTTATACATCGTTTCGATTTGAAAGAAGACATCAGTTTTTATTTTAAAAATTATTCGAACGTCAAGCGCAGATACTGGATATAAATAAAAATTTTGGGTTTCTCATCTGTTAGGCTTATTACCGGCTGAAATATTCACATCAAAAAGGAGAGGCCTGATGAAAAGGGCTCACTTTTACGAACATGGGGGACACTACTGGAAACGTTTTAAGCTAACTGGAAAAAAATTTCGACAGCTATTTTTTTTCCCATCAAAAGGCTCCTGAAAGAACATGGATTGATTTCTACCATGAATTAAATACTTACTTCAACCCGGGTTGGGTGGGGTTTAAAAAATAGATACTTTCGAAAAATTATCTGATCTAATCATAACGGATCAACAAAAAGGAAAACACCTTTTGAATTTAAAGAATATTACTTAGATGAATGGCCAAATATGAACTCTCCTGTTTTTTAGAGAAAAAACCCCAAGAATTCGAAGACGTTAAAAAGACACGAAACAAAAAAGGGGAATCCATTTTGGGAAAAACAAAAAATTCAAACCCATTGAAAAAATCGTAGATATGAAGCACCGAGAAAATTAATACTATCCCGAAAAGATAAAAAGTTTCCCCCGCGTCACAAATTTCAACAAACAATCAATCTCCCGTCACCAAAAATGAAAATGTTCAAAGATGTCAAGACAATGCACAGAAAGGGGATTACAACAAAAATTTCGAAAAAACACCCAAACTACAATGCTCAGACGAATTATTCAAAGTCAAGGGGAAAATTTAAAAAAACGTCCAGAGGAAACTTTTTCCCCATCGTTAAGGAAGGTTTACGTACTAAAGAAATTTTTTTGGGAAAAAAAAAATCACGGCGCATAGACAGTGGGAGTACCGTAAGTTTGCTGCGAGAGAACACAAGCAGAAGAATCATGGACCCAACAAAAATTTTCGAAGGGAAAAAAAATACTTTCACAGGTATTTGGGGAAACACAGGTGACAACTATCGGTTCCTTTTAACATGAAATTTTAAATTGACAATGAAAATTATTCATTGACTTGTGTTTTTTACCTGCCGATAAATTTTCCGAAGCAAAAATTTTTGGGGCAGACCTTTTTGGGAAAAAGCATCGATAAGTTTTCCCAAAAAAGGGGTTAAATTCAACAAAAATGAAAATCAAGCACTAATGCAAAAATTTTGCAAAAAATCTGCTGAAAAACTTCAAGAAGAAAACCAGGGCCTGCGTCCCTGTTTAAAAAATTTCCCCCCAAATTTAAAAAGGAACTCGAGAAGTTTAAAACAAGAAAAGAAAAATAGCATCTACCGACGTCACAATGAGAATTATTCTTTAAAGACCAAAAAACCAGTCTGTCAACCACCTCGTCGACTAGCGTTCACCGAAAGACAAAAAGGTAAATAAACAAATAAGGGAATGGCTCAAAGGGGTTATACGTCCGGGGTTCATCCCCGGGAAAATGCAAATCCGATCGTAATGGTAAAAAAAAAATGGATCGTCGAGAATTTTATTGACTACAGAAAGTTGAACCAGAAGCTAGTGAAAAATAAATTTCCCCCTTTCCTCTCATTGAAGATGTTTTTTTGACCCCTTTGCGGGGCAAAAGGGATATTCTACATTAGATTTACGTAATGGCTTTTTCCACGTTGATGTTGACGAAGATTGCAGAAAGTTTCGTCCTTTATCGTCCCAGACGGGCAATTTGAACCCAAAAAAGGTTTTCCCTTTTTGGGCCCGAGCACAAGTCCGGGGGTTTTCCCCAAAGCTATGTTTTTCAAGTATATTTAGAGATCTTACACGTAAAGGAATTGTAATCAGTTATTTGGGTGATCTCGTAATTCCAGCGAAAAAGAAAAGGAAGGTCTAGAAAAACTTAAAATTGTTTTTGAAGTCGCTAAAAAAAAGGTTTGGAAAAATTTAAAATTTAAAAATGCCAATTCTAAAAAGACAATCAATTTCTAGGTCACGTTGTGGAAAAAAGGAACTATTAAACCATCTACCGAAGAAAAAGCTGTCCAAAAATTCCCCGAACCAACAAAAATAAAACAAGCCCGAGTTTTTTTGGCTTAACCGGTTATTTCCACAAATATATCAAGGACTATTCAACGATAAACTAAACCATTTGCGATTTAACAAGAAAAAAATTCCCCTTTTTTTTTGGGAAATCCCACAAAAAAACAGCATTTGGGAAATTAAAGAATATTTATGTCCAAAGGGCCCCCTCTTGCATATCTACAAATATGGAAGAACAGAACTACAAGAACAACGTGAATTTTAAGGAATGACCAAAAAAAAACATCCAAACCATACAATCTGGGGAACCGAAAAAACATACAACAAAAAAAAGAAAAAATAGCCCAATGTACAAAAGAAGGCGATCTAGTAGCCATCCAAAAGGGCTCAATTTGGGGAAATGGACTAAAACTACGACCAAAAATTCTTAGGTCCTTATAAAAAAAAACAAAATGAATTCTAGAAGGGTAGAAAATGAAGTGGAAAAAAAGGGTTTGGGGTTTACGAAGGACAGAACTCCCCCACCACCCTTTAGCTTTTATTTAATGAAATATTTTTATACAAATTAAATTTTTGGGTAGTAATTATTATATTTAATCTTTCTCATATTATATCCTTTTCGGGAAAATTTAAATTTCTATTATGTGGTAAAACTCGTTTCCAATAATTATCTTATATTCGTTTGTAAAAAAATTATTATATTTTAGTATTATTCTCTTTTCCTTTTAAAACCCATTTGAAGGAAAAATTTTTTTTTTTGTTTGTGATTTGGTATTTTTGTTAATTGCAGGTCCAAAATAGAATAAAATTTTTTATTTTTTTGTTTTATTTTTTGAACCCGGGAAATTGGAAATATCGGGTATGCATCTTTTCATCTGTATATTTTATTATAATAAGAACAATATTTTTTTTTTTTTGGGTTTTCATAAACATTCATATATTTAAAATTTATGGTTTTGGGTGAATCCCAAATTTTGCTTTTTTTTAAATAAAAAATTTAGTTCTCAAATTGTAAAAGCGAGAGACCAGCTCAGTCAGAGGGGGGGTGATTTTGTAGGATATTCCATTTTTTAAAAAGTTGATCATATCACATTTCCGAGGTCGGAATTTAAAACAAAAAAGTATTCCCCATCAACGCCATCTAGCGTCCTTTTTTAAAAAAAGCCGACGAACCTTTTTTGCCCAGAGGCCCCCTAAAATTCGTTGAGGAAGCCTGGCGCGTCAACCTTTTTCCCGCCAGGCGGTAAACCCAAAGTACCATAACAGGGTTCCCCCCATTCGTCCGCGCCAGGCGGTAAGTTTTAATAACACCATAATGAATTCTATTTAATCTCAATTGCCTCCCTTAAAGAAATGTGATCTAACTTCCTATTCTTCCGAAATATGCTTATCTAACTTTCCTATTCTTTTGAAATATTCCCCATGTAAATACTCCCCTATAATTCTTAATAAATTGTTTAGTTTTCAACTAGTTTCTTTCTTGAACTATGTTGTCTACTTTATTTCAAAATTAACTAACACACCCTAAAAACCCCTAGACACCACGCCATAAAAACCCCGCCATCTGAAGAATCCAATCTTTTTATAAGATTTCGGTTGGATTCCCACATTCATTATTATCTTTTTCGTCACTTTTCGCTTTACTGTATCTTACTTTTTAACATCTTTATTCTTTGTTGAGTCACTATCATTGTACTGGTACAACAAAGGTTTTCTTCGAGCTTCAATCATGGCAAAATCATTTATAACATTATTGCATTTAATTTCCATGGCAATATCATTTTGAGCTTGCGACATGGTCGACCTTCGATGACCATATCGTGGGGTTTCAGCGTAAGTTAGAGGTGTAGGATTCTCGAAATGATGAGATATTTTAGAATTCTTAATATGACTTTTATTAAGAATTTAACTTAGATTACTTAGATATCGAACAAACATTTATTAAGTGAGAATAAACCAAAACACGTAGTCTTAA
Organism: Trichonephila inaurata madagascariensis; assembly: GCA_019973955.1. Lineage (NCBI taxonomy): Eukaryota > Metazoa > Arthropoda > Arachnida > Araneae > Nephilidae > Trichonephila > Trichonephila inaurata. The sequence continues at coordinate 3,026 of BMAV01002016.1, read as the reverse complement.
TCAACACAGATCGCGCAATTAGATCACTTATCAATATAATTATATTATATTCGTCCAATCTCAATCTCAATAATATATTCGCGTTCAGAATATAATCTTCCTACCTTGGTTGAATACTCAACCTAAAATCTACTTCAAATATTTCTCCAAATGGTCGTACAATGGTAGTACCTTGGTTAAAATGTCGAGCTTTACGGGATTCTAGATAAAGCCGTCAATCAACACTTCTATCTTCTCTACCCGAACTTTTTCTAAATTGCCATCTCGCTCACCTAAAACTTCTATCCTTTTTAAAGGTTATCTTATTTGCATCTATGCTTCGTTTCACTTCTTGGATTTGGGTTGGAAAAGATTTGCCTTTAATCGTGGCCGTCAAAGAACACAGAGGTTATGTTAAAAGGAAGGACGCGTGAGATGTACAACCCCTCCAAAGCAAAACGTGATTTATTCAAGGGTCCCCCTTGAACCATGAAATTACGTGCCTAAATTTTATTTCTGAATCTCCTCACTTTCTAAGTTTTATTTAAATTTTAACTTTGAATCCTCATTTAACTTCTATAATTACCAATATTTAACTTAACTGTAATTTTCATTATTCATCTTAGAATTAAATTTAATATTCCACTTAAATTTGAACTCGTGACAGACACACAATAAATTTTACTAAATTAACTACACCAGCATTAACAGTTTTGCATTTTAATCATGGTATATTCTCACTTTTACATATGTGTGGGTATACCCCATCAAGGCGAGGGACCGGGGAAAAAACCATCCTTGACTTGGATGGAAAAAACGAGGTCCATATACCCCTTAACTAACTTAACTCTATTTATAACACTACTTAAATATCTACTTAAACTTTTATACACTTGTATCTTTTATGTCCATTCCTTCCTGGGTACACACACCCAAAACTCTGCATCAGAGCAAGTATTTATGAGCTTGGAGACTGGTTTTAAAGCTCCAAGTTGAGGCTACATATTTATACGTTCAAGGTCTGTTACCCTGAAATGAAAACTCTTTAAGTTACTTTGCAAAATCTATATTTACATAATAAAGTAAATATAGATTTTTTTTACATTATATTTTAATAATAATGTAAGTTTCACAATTTTTATGCATTATATATCATTTTTAAATTACAACAAACTTTCATTTCCATCCCGCATCTGGCTCCGTCAAACTCCCAATGAGCCGCGCAGCGCTGTTAATATTATTGTTAATGCCCTGACTACGCCGCGTTTCCCTGAACCAGATGCACCTTAATATGGAACAATACAACAACATATATATATATATATACACTATACACAATTACAAACATTTTTCAATAAATCATTAAAACAAAAAACCCAAAAATTTGTCCTCTCACGGTCATACATCGAAGTAAACAAATGCAAATTACAATGTTTCTCCATCAAATTGAAAAAATTACAAGTCAAAAGTTCAAAATATATATATATATATACTCATTGTAGTGTCAACTTTTGCTTGGATTATAACTTTTAAACACCGCCCGAGACTTCTTTCTTTGCAATAATTCTTCCGACCACTTGTTGGAAAGAACACAAAAATGAAACAATACAACCTGATTTTTATGGTCTGTCTCCCACCATCACCTCTAAGGACAAGGTGCTGTCACTGTTCGCTCCTCTTCTCATTCCTCGGTTGCTCTGTGCTCCCTTATGTTGCCTGATCTAGGGCTTGTAGTCTCCTCGTCGGCTATTCCTAGCTTGGCTTGTCGTTGCTCCATTGGCCGGTCGGGACTCCTGATCCTTTTTCTGGCGTGGGCGCAGATTGTACTCCCTTCTATCTTGAACTCCAGTTGCTTCCATCCTGTTCTTCTTCCTACTTATATAAATATTACTGGATGACAATGGTCTTTTATTAATATTATTGGGTCTACATTTCTGCCACTTTCTCTGTGGTCCAGTTGACCCCGATCCATACGACCTTTTAATTCCTTTATCTAGACGTTTTCTTTTAGTTCTTGTCTTATTAGAAAAGGAGCTAGGCAGCGATTTGATAAGTGATCCACGCTTATCGGTCCTATCCCTGTTTTTCTCACATTGTTTTGACTTGAGATTTATCCCTTTTTCCTCTAACTCACGCTTTACCGCAGACCTTTTCTTCTTCCCATATTGCGACTCATTTGATCTTTGATGTACGTTTTCCGAACTACTCGTTTCCTGATGTGAACTAATAATATCTGAGCGACCTGTTCCTAACTCAACCTCGTCACATTTCCTATGACGATATATTCTTACTTGATCAACATTAACGGTTAACCTTTTTCCTGAAATCCATACTACAATATTATTATTATTTCTTACTTCTAACACTCTATACGGACCTTCAAATTTTTGTTGGAATTTGGAACAGTTTTTATTAGCTGCTGACCTTAAAGGGTGTGTCTTTAATAAGACCCAGCCATCTACCTCAATTTGTACATCCCGTCTTCGACTATTATAATATCTTTCTCATCTTTCATGCTTAGTTTTCGTTCTTAGTTTAGCTTCATGAAATAATTTCTCAATATTTCTTACTGCAAATTCAGTTCCGTCTGAAATCATTACTAATTTTTGAAATGGGGTAATCAACTTTCGACCCAAAAATAATTCCGCAGGGGTTTTTCTCGTCGTTTCATTCACTCCCGTACGAATAGCGTAAGCAAACTCACGTAAGAATTGGTCCCAAGTATCGTGTTGATCATTTGCAAAATTTGCAATCATTTGCACTATATCTCAAATTAACTCTTTCTGTCCTATTTTCTTGTGGTCTATATGCAACAGTCTTTACATGCCTTATGCCTAATCTTTAACTTAAATGTTCAAAAATTTCGGATATAAATTGGGGACTGTTATCACTTATTAATTTTATTGGAGCTCCAAAACGCGATATAAAATTATCAAAAAAAGTATCCGCTATTATACGAGCCAAGGCCTTTTTAAGAGGTATAATTTCAGCCCATTTGCTGAAATGATCATTCTAAACCCGATTACGTCTCACCTCGATTTAGATAC
>BMAV01002014.1:0-154197 GCA_019973955.1 Trichonephila inaurata madagascariensis | reverse complement strand
AAAAAAAGGATAAAAGGTAATCAAAATATTATAATTGCAGAAAACGTAAAGATAATTTTAACTAAGAATGTGATGAGAAAAATATTAAAAAAAAGTTGTATATTAGATTTATGTTTTATTTTTTTTTTAATGCTACTAAATTCTTCGTTAGATACCAGGTTCATGTCTCCGTATGCACATTAAAAGTGATTTTATTATCCGATAATAAAATCCTTAACAATTAAATAAAATTTTAAAACAGAAAATAATTATTTGCCCTCAAACCCCTTTGGGAATAAAAAGCCCCTGAGATTCTGGAAATACTAAAATTTATAGATTTACTTAAAAAGTGCACAGCTTTTTTTTTTTTTTTTTTTTGTACCCGGGTCAAACTTTAAGTACAGTTGGACTCCGATTTAACAAACCCCTATTTAATGACTTCTCCTGTTTTCCTGATTAAAATGGAGCCCCAACGAAGAATATAACTCGAATTAATGAATTATTTTAGCAGCTGGAAAATTTTTTTTATTGGTTTGTATTAGAAAAAATTGGATTTTTATTCAAATGGCATATCTTTGTTGTCCGAAACAGATAAAAACTTTTCTTGTGTGAAGCAAATTTAAACGGGAAAGGGGGGAGACCATTATTAGACATTACACGTGCAGATGAGCACGGTGAAACTTATCTTATTGAGTAGGACAGGAAATTGCTTTCTTATCTCATCCCAATGCAAGACGCAAGGGATATTTTAAGATTTTAACGATAATGATACATTCGATGACGGACTGGCTGACTGACGCCTGAAAAACCTGATTGAAAACCCGACTGACGCCAAAAGCATTTAATCAATTTATAAAATAAAAGCAAAACCTGACTCTGGGGGCTAGTATTCTTCTTCCCACGACCCTACCCCTAAACAGAGGTTTGTGTATGCTACTGAAATATGGACTCTTACATACGTAATATTCGTAAATCCCTTAATTTGTTAATTTGTTATTCATTATATTATAAAAAAAATATGCTGACCAGAAAACTTTTCAATGTCATATGTTTGAGATAATCATTTAACATTAGGTTTCCAGTTTTTTACAAACCTTTGTAACCTCAAAAGTCTTCAAATAAAATTCTATAAAATTAATATTTTTTATTTTTTCGTGATAGAAAATCAAATATTATGAAAAGTCCAGCATCGATTATGCTTTGGAAGTTAGTTACCTATGTTAATTAAATTAAGATATTAACATAATAATTCAGTTCCTTTTGAGCCATTAAAAATTTTGTCCAGCTTTTGTGAAAACTGCTGAAATTATTAAAACCTTCCTTTTTGGGGCCGATTCTACTTTTAAATGAAATGAGATTGCAGATTTTATGGAATTTATAATAACTGAAGACACAAAATTCACTGCAATTATTATTTTAGTACTTTACTAATTTAAATCATGATATTTAAGATTAAAACCTGTTTTTAAATTGATAGAAAAGCCATAGCATTTTTATCATTATTCCCAAACTCTTTTTTCCTTTCTTGGTTTTTGCTTTTTGGACAGTCTTGCCTTTATCCACCAACTATGGACTCACGTGTCCCGGGGTAGCAACCGGCAGCATAAGGAAAGTAGTGGCATGGTTTGGACACATTTGTTCATTTCTTACTTACGGCATCATGAACCACCCACCCTTTTGTGAATTAATACAGTAAATTTATGAAATCGTTTGCAATTATGGTATAGAGCAAGGGTGGGCCGACTTTTCCAGGGTACGGGCTACTTCTTATTTTTTCAAGTAGTTGCGGTCCACCCAATGTCAGTGGCGCACACAAGGGTGGGGGAGGGGTCTAAGGGTCCGGACCCTCCCTCATAACCCATAAATTTTTTCCAATTCGTTACAGTTCCATATACATAGTACGTAAAATGTAATTAAGTATTTGATATTAGTAATTTTTTTTATTTATTAATGTTAATTATTTATTCAGTAATTTATTTTTTGCTGTTTTTGTTCCCAACTATCGACAAAATCAAAAAAATATGTTTGGCTGCGTATAAGGGTATGAAACGAGAATGGTAGATCTTCAACCCTCGACCCCCCCACCTCCCTCTTCCTTTAAAAATTCTTGTGTGCGCCAGTGCCCAATGTCGTAGGTGTGGTGAGGTAAGGGGAAAAGGGTTATTATTATAACTTAATAAGTACGTGGAATATGTACTTACCTACAAAACTAAAATAATAATAATAAAAAAAAAACATTTTTTAAACAATTTTTTCCACCAAAAAGGAAGATACAAACTTAATAATCCCGAATATAATTATATCAGATGATGCAATTATTATGAAACAATTCAAAATACATTAAAAAATAAAACCTTTTTATCTAAAGTTAGTTTTCGTTGCAGTGGCGTAACGTACACCCCCCGCATTGCGGGGGGCCCAAAACCTGACTTTGCAGGAGGGCCCAAATGTTTTCAGTTACGCCACTGTTTCGTTGTTATAGTCAGTAGAAGACTTATAGTCTGCGTACTGTCAGCCAATCTTGAATTTTCCGTATATAATAGCTAACTAATAAAATTTTCAGGCGGTCACCCCAAAATGTCTTAACGGTCTACCAGTCGATCGCGATCGATGTAATGCCCATCCCGGGTATAGAGTATACATTATTGTATGAATTGCTATCAACTTGTTAATTATCATCGCTTATCTTTTTACGCCTTTCTTTTAATATACCCTTTCTTTTTTAATTACTGTCAGTATTTGTACAATAAAGGTTTTCTTCGAGCTTTACGCAAAATCTTTAATTTACATCATTGTAATCAATTTATTTGTAATATTTTTGAATGCATAGCAAGAAACTGTTAAGCTTTTTTTTTTAAAAGTAGATTTTTCCATAGCCCCACACACATAAACAAAACCCTAAATGATTCTCTTAGGGGGAAAAATCTTTATTACTTTCTTAAATACTTCAAAAATCAACTACTACATAATTTTTTGATTAAAAAAATTATCTTGATTAGATACAATTATCTTGTTATATATAATCAAATAACAATCAAACTACAATGTCCGTCGTTTCTCAAATCAATCAATTCAAACACAGTCCTTCGTGTTAAAACACTCCCAAAAAACTCTATTATTGGTACAGCAAACCGCACGCCGGTTCTCACCGAAGGAATTTCATTTCTTCACCCTAAACAGTTCAGCGCCTCCCGCTTTCAAAAACAAGGGACTTTTTCTCTCCCTCACCGTACTCTCCGGGGTCAAAAAACCCTCTCCTCCAAAACACAGTAACCCTACCCTTGCATGTGGGGGAACATCGCCAACTCTTAAAGAATCTACCACCAAACAGTACTACAACGGTAGTCAGACAGTACAAGCGGTGGTTCGCTTAATATATTTTAACTTTTTCACTCTTTTCACCCTCCATTTTTTATGTGCCCTAGGCACGTGCCTAAGCGGAAAAGCGGCCCTGATACCCCAGACACAGTCCCACATATATATCAGAAAACTAAAGCTAAATGTTTTTCTAGGTTCCTAAAAAAAGTTTAATTCACTTTAAAAGTGCAAAACAAATCCATCAAGACCAAAATTTTGTTTACATCCGCCATTTATAAAGCACGGCAAAAACAAATTAGTGCAGACGATAATTTTGTTTTCAAGAAACAAACTGATGCCAGAAAAGTATTTGTTTTGAGTTTGATTGAGTTTTACTTTTTACCTTTAATGCAATAATACCTTTCTGAAAATATGTAAACAGACCGCCGTATGTCAACACTTAACAAACTTGTTCTCTTTCATGCTATAATTCCTATTACTGTCACAGGCATAAACAAAGCATATAATAGCAAAGAACTTCTTGCATTTCTTTCTAGTGTTAGCAAAGAACAAAGATAAATGGTTCGAAGGATGTCTCCCGAGGCAGTTAACTTATTGTCAAAGATAGTTTAGTCGAAAAGATTCTTTTCCGGAAAAGGTTTAGTCGAAGAAATAAGAAGACAAGTTCTATCTAAGAGATTGAGACACAATAGTTCAATTTTTAAAGGATTATCTGTATTGTGTTTCTCGAATAATGGGCTATTATTATTATAGGAATAAAAGTATTCGAAAATGATAACTATTTTATAAAGTAGACAATGAAAAAAGCGATAATCGTCAAACTTTATGATAATTATTATTTGTAGTATGCTCTTGTACATCGTAATTTTATGTCTAGTTTTATTCTAAATCTGTAGTTAGGATCGGTGATTACTTCGGTCAGTTTGAAATTTGGACAATATGAATGTCATTGATGGTATCGTTTTCCAGAACCAAATTGAACTTTTCTTATCAATAATAAACCCTATGTAAACCTCTTACGCATTTATTTTACATGTATTTAGCATATTCAGTGATATTCGTTTAAAGTATCCGACTACGTTCGGAACCGTGGTTTTGCAAAAGCGTATAAATGGATACTGATTATGATATTTAGTATCACTTAGATTAGAAAATGTATATAAAATTGATTTAAGAATAGTACTACAATAAAAAATTTATTTAAGTACAATATTTTGACAAAAAATAAACATAGAATGACCCATTTTCAAAATATTCTCCTTTTGCGAAAAATGCTTCTATTATAATAATACTTCGCCTGTATATACTCAAACCTCTGTACAGAGGCTCAACTAGAATTTTTTGAAATATATAACTTAGAAGTGAGTTTATCCATGTTTTACGACAACAGGGGGGAGAAATTTTAAGAAAAAAGCATAATTATTTCAATGGATTGTAACTTAAAAAATAATGTGAATTTTTCAAAAATCATAGTTGAGCCTCTGTACAGAGGACTGAGCTATATGCAAGCAAAATATTATTATAATAGAAGCCTTTTTCACAAAAGGAGAACATTTGGAAAAAAGGTTATTCTAAGTTATTTTTTTGCCGAAATATTGTATTTAAATAATTTTTTTTGTCAAAATGTGTGTGTGTGTGTGTGTGTCCTTAAAGCAATTTTATATATGTATTCTAATCTAAGTGACACTAAATATCATGAAAATGATCCATTTATGCACTATTTTAAAATCAAGGGTTCCGAACGTAGTCGGATACCTTAACGCGAAAAAGCTTAAGACGAAATATCGGTTAACACGAAATAATACGTCGGTCCCGACCAGTGGCGCACACAAGGGGGGGTTCCTGGAGGTCCGGACCCTCCCAAAGCCCTTGATTTTTTTCCGATTGGTTATAATTCTAAGTGTATAATACGTAAAATTTTTAAATATTTGTTATTTAAAGATTAATTTATTAATTTAATGCTAATTATTTATTCAAAATTAGTTTTTACAGTGTTTTTTTCTGAAAATCGACAAAAACAAAAATAATATGATACAAGAATGGTGAACTTTCAAAATCGGGCCCCTTGAAAAATTCCTGTGCGCTACTGGTCCCGACAAACTACTATGTATTTTCAGGCATTTTGTTTCTCTTAACACGAAACGAAAATCGCTTAAAAGAATTCCCCTTTCAGGGAATGGACAAAATACGGAAAATATCAGAGATTTAAGAGGGGTGTGAAATGAAAGAGAGGCAGCTTCGCAATATTTTTCTGTTTTATTGGATTATCTTAGTGAAATTATCAGAAGAATTCATTGAAGTAGATCACTGGTCTTCCAACTGTGCTCCACGGAACCCTAGGACCGTGGGACCCTTACAAGGGTTCCACAATAAGAAAATCGAGAAGAAACTTATTAATTTACATGCAAAATAGAAAATGCTTTTGTGTGAAAAGAAAGCAAGCACATATCACAGTTACTAAGTAAAATGCACGGGTAGGTGACATTTGGATCACAAATTAATATTATTAATGAGTAAATTATACTAAAATATTAGATTAAAATTTTTTAATAGTAAGTGCAATACTTTTTTTTAATTGTCTTTACATAAAGTACTTATAACACACATGTTGATCTACTTTAAGGTTTCCGACTACGTTCGGAACCGTGATTTTGCAAAAGCGTGTAAATGGATTATATTTATGATATTTAGTGTCACTTAGATTAGCATACACGTATAAAATTGTTTTAAGGACATTATGACAAAAAAAATTCATTTAAATACAATATTTTGGCAAAAAATTAACTTAGAATAACCTTTTATCCTAATGTTCTCCTTTTGTAAAAAATGCTTCTATTGTATTAATATTTTGTCTGTATATAGCTCAGACCTCTGTAAAGAGGCTCAACAAGAATTTTTGAAATGCATAACTCGGAAGTCGGTTTATCCATGTTTTACGAAAAGAGAAGGGAGAAATTTTAAGAAAATACGCCGATAATTATCTCAAATTGTTGTAACTCTGAAAATAATGTGTTTTCAAAAATCATAGTTGAGCCTCTGTACAGAGGTCTGTGCTATAGTCCTTAAAACAATTTTATATATGCATTCTAATCTAAGTGATACTAAATATCATGAAAATTATACATTTATGCGTTTTTCATGGTTCCGAACGTAGTCGGATACCATAAATATTATTTTGAGATTTATTCTTCCAAGCATGTGTATGGAATGGGGTTCCACAAAAACACCTTCAAGTTCTAGGGTTACATGAGTTGAAAAAGTTTGAAGACCACTGTAGTAATGATGATAATGTGTACAGTCCCAATTACGACAAAAAAGACATTTTGACAAAGAGACAAAACATATCATTGTGATACAAATTCCCACTGCAAAAAGGAAATGAATAATGCAGCTCCTGTTCTCATGTCATCGGAAATTAGGAATATGAAAAGTATGCGCAGTTATTTGGTTGCACATTCCAATAGTGAAATAAATTACAAAATGGACGACATGGAACAACTTGATGACAATTTGATGCTAAAAAAGAGACAATGAAAAGAAAAATATCGGATTATTTTTCAAAAACTCAATAAATGTTTTGTTTTTCGAAAAACTTGAAATCGTATTAAATTTCATTAAGTTCTTGTAAATTTTTTTTATTTTGTTGATTTTTATTAAATACATGATTAGATACCTATCTATGTAAGTAAAGAGCACTCTTCTAATAAATTTAATTTTATTGAAAATGTTTTTTTTTTTTTTTTTTTGGTATTCTTTAACACGAAAAAAATATTTCTGTCCCCTCAGTTTCGCGTGTTAAACCATTTTCTCTGTATAAAGAAGCATTTTCTTTGTTGTTGAGTGAGTGAGTGAATATTTACGTCACACTGTTCAGCTACACGAGGGCTTTTGGCGACGGGCCACGTAATTTTGAACCATGGTCAAGTGACGTGCACGACACCTGAGCTTGCACCCCTTCTCCTAACTACCACATCAATGGGAGGATGTTTGAGGTCTCGAGAGATTTAACGTGCATCGCTGCCCTACATGGCGGGTCTTTAGTGGTACTGGGCTGGAACTCGTGATCCGATACCTTGAGCACTCGGCTACCGCGGCCACTCTTTGCAGTTGAACATAATATAAAAGAAACTTCAACTTGTAACTTTTTTATACAACATTTTTCTGACTTAAGGTAGCAGTTAATACGGAATATTTCGATAATTTAGAAAAGGCTTCTTATAAATGTATTACATTTTAAGGTTTGTGTTAGAGAGAGTTTTATAGTAGGTGTTTTTTGGTTGCTGGTAAGGTGCTCACAATTAACAAGTAGGTTCTTTCAAAGTAAATCCTAACCTATTTTGGAATTCTTTAGCAATTACAGCATATTTTTCCAGCCTCATTTTGCATAAGGCTCTTCAAGGAAAAAGGACCCACAATAATTTCCGAGGTAAAACCACACCAAACAGTAACATATTGTGCATGTAGGGTTCCTCTGTGTATGCATGTGGGTTCTCCTTTGCCCAGATTCTACATTTGTGTATGTTCACTGTTCCATGCAATGAAAAATGAGCCTCGTCTGTCCACAAGATACTGAGCAGCTATTGTAGATTTTCTTCAATTCCAACCAAGCCCAATTTACAAATGCCATTTATTTTGCTGCGTCATTAGGCATCAGCTGTTGAAGCGATTGCAATTTGTAGGGGTACAATTGTAACACACTATGAAGGATGCGAAATACCGATGTGTTCGATATATCCGTGTTTTGTGCAAATTCTTGTCTGCTATATACTGGTACACCTCTCGTTGACAGTTCCCTTGAAGTGTTGTTCATTTGCGAAACCACACTGGAGGTACAAACCTCTGACAATCGTGGCGCACCACTGCGAGGCTGATTCTGCAAACTTTCCGTTTCTTCGAAACGTCGTATAAGGAAAATTAGTCCTGCCGGAGTTATATAGGACCTGACCCTTTTTTTTTTCATTTTCTTCTTTGTCCGAAATCTACGTAATGCTTCAGCCGCTGATTCCTGATTGAGATAATAAAATTTCCCCAACAATGCTTTATCTACCTATGTCAACATCACTATACACCCACGCAAATGTCAATAACAGGGAAATGAGGCATAAAAGCTCAATTTCTCTCCCTGCATTTTATAGGACTCTGATTGGCATATTTTCCGAGATTTGCTTGAGTACAGATTCATATAGCGTAGGAAAAAAAACTAATTTTTTTTTCCAAACCGAAAAAAAACCTTCACGAGAATGACGGCTTTCAAACCGTATTCAAATACATCAAATCTTTAAGTTTTTATGCATTTTTAAAGTATTTACGGACGTAAGGGACACCCAGTACATATATATGTTGTTATTTGTTGCCTTCGGTCTGGAGTTCAATGCTCTAACCACTAGGTTACCCACGGCCCTATACATATATATATATACCAACAGTGTTTCATAATTATAATTGAAGTCAATCAACTTATTTCAACAATTAAGAATAGATGTTAATGCGTTGACTGTGATTATATATATATATATAAGTTTGCAGTAGGGCATAATTCATGTCAGCAAAGTACGGTGAACTGTACAGATGATGACAATTTTTTTTCTGGTCCCACTCTACACAGATATTACTCCACGGGACCGTTTATAGCAGTATTATGATAAAATTCGTGAATGCTACATTAGTGCATTGAATATTCTTAAATTTAAAAAAACCTATCACTGCTATTATTGTCATTATGATTCAGACAGTATTGGAAAAGTCTAATTTTTTAGCTTGACTTTAAGTACCGTCTGGGTCTTTTTGCTATACAAAGCAGTCTAGCTCATTATTTAACTCAGTGTTTTCATTTTGAGTAATCTATGGTATTTTTGCTGCGTATTTTTGCTAAAAAATTAATTTTGTCGCTAATCGTGTTATTATGTATTGTACAATTCACAAACACTCTGTATTAGTTATAAATTTAAAATTTACGTTGCATTTTATATTTGTGAACAAAACAAAATATCATTTTCCTTATCTGTTATAAACCGTTCTTTATTCTTCAAAAGTAAAGTTAGCAATTACTTTTAATTTTGGAAATAAATTTTAAAAGTCGCATATATATATAAACCCACGTTTTGAATACCATGCAAGTTAAAATAAGACATGTGAGAACAAAAAAAAAAATTTCTTACTCCTTTTCGCGCTCAAGATCCAGTGACACTAAACGATTTAGAAACGTCTTGATTTCATTGATTCTACACTCTATTTTTTGTTCACTGTAAGTGTCAGATTGAGTTTGCTGGCTGCCTGTAGTTAAGGTCAGAACCAAGTAACGTGTCTGTCTGACCTTGTTGAGCATCAAGATGTGAATTGGCTCTTTTATGCAACTGAGTTGAACGGTTCAGAACAATGCATCTAGTGACAGGACATCAAAAAGGGAGGCTGTGAAATCGCCTGAAGTGACGACATTTAGTTCTGTTGAAAAATGATTACTCAAAGGGAAGGGCTCTTTATGCGTAGGATAAGGCCGAGAAAATACTAAAACCTTATATTATTTGAATTAACCAAATTACTATGCAGGGGATTGATCCAAAATGGGGTTAAAGACTAAAAACTCTGAAAGAAACCGGACATTACTTAGTGCAGATTCGTATTAAATCATTTATAACTCAGATTTATGTATTATTTTGAGCACTTGCATTTCTGCAAAATTATCATTTTGTGGGTAAAAATAAATGTCTGTTTTTAGAAGAGAAAGAAGCTATTTGAGTATTGGTAAAATGATCATTTCAGCCATGTTTATGTACAACCAGATAGACTACATAAAAACGGGGTGTAAACTTTTGCTATCCAAGGTAAAAAAAAAAAAGAAAGAAAGAAATTTTGCAATAAGAAAAAAGAATTGGTAGAGTCAATTAGATCAGATAAATGAACTGATTGAGAATTGAAATACAGCCAAGAGTTAGGATAATATATCTTAAAACTTGACATCAATGTTAGTTAAGGTAATTTGTTTCATTTCCTTAACCTCAAAGTATATTTAAATTGAAAAGAAAACAACTATTTTTCCTTTTACTCGAGATTGAAAATTGCAGCGTTTATTTTCTAAAAGGTCCATCGTACCGGGTGTTTTTAAACGAATATCGGAGTTTTAACGCCTTTTAGTATTTATTACATATAACTTACAAGTACAATTCGTACACATCAAGTGAAAAAGTAACTGAAACAGTTTCACCTACAAGCTTACAAATGATCAATGTGAACCCCATTCGTCACACGGCACCAGTGGCGCACACAAGGGGGTCCTGGGTGTCTGGACCCCCCCTAGATTTTTTCCGATTGGTTATAATTCTAAGTATATAATACGTAAAATTTAATTAAATATTTGTTATTAATGATTAATTTTATTAATTAATGCTAATTATTTATTCAATAGTTAGTTTTTTACTGTGTTTTGTTCCTGAAAATCGACAAAATCAAAAATAGCATGATACAAGAATGGTGAACTTTCAACCCCGGATCCCCCCTTGAAAAATTCCTGTGTGTGCTACTGCACGGCACACATCAAGTCGATAAGCGAGTTCATCCCAAACTTTGTTCAGTGTGCCTGAGGGAATTCTTACAGCTGCTTCAATCCTGTGTCTTAAGTCTGGAAGGTCAGCTGGTAAAAGAGGTACGTACACACAATCCTTAACGAGTCCCCACGGATAAAAATCATATGGCATCAGATTGGGTGAACGTGGAGGTCATGCGAAACAAGCCTTAACGGGAGGCCCTTTGCAGAAAATCCATTGGTCGAGTACAGTGATGTTCAACCAATCGCGTACTGACAGATGCCAGTGAGGCAGTGCACCATCTTGCTGCCAAATGAAGTTATCTGGTTCCCTTTCTTTCAATTGAGGAAATAGCCATAGTTATATTGCATCAGGATAGGCAGAACCAGTTACAGTTGGTTCTCCGAAAAAGAAAGGCCCATACACTTTCCACCGAGATATGGCACAAAAAACATTCAATTTAGGTGAGTCTCGTCGTACGATTCTAGCTCCTTGAGAGGATTTTCTAGGCTTCAGATGCGCTCTATCAGCCGTCTGTGAATGGTCATGGTGGACACTCGAGTGCGTGTAGTACGTCTGATGGTTGATAATGATGAATCAGGTGCTGTGACAGCTGATCTGGCAATCAATCTGTCCTCCCGATCTGCTATGGCCCTAGGTCAGAGATGGCGAACCATTGGCACGCGTGCCATCAGTGGCACGCGACACAACATATTGGGCACGCCAGAGATGAAAATGGTTTGTATTTTATTTAAAAATAACAAAATTCACTATGAAATATTACGAACAAACGCTAGAGATCAGTCGCGGGAAGGCGGGGAGCACACTCGTTTGTTATTGACTCTTAGTTATTGCCTTAGTGACGTCTTGCACTACAGTTGCTTCTGATGCAAAATTTGTCTACGCATAGCATAGTCAATTGCGTCGTCACAACTGTATTTTAAAGTTTATTTGTGTTATATTTACGATTTTTAACTGTTATTTAACAGGGCTAGTTTAGCAAAAGAAGAAAAAGTGCAAGATAGTAAATGTAACAGAAAATTTCAAACGATGAAGCTAGAAATATGGTATGATTAGTAAAAGTTACAAAGCGGTGTGTGCTTTATGTTCTGGAACAGTGGTATGCAGGACATTGTCTGTAAAACGGTATTTTTAGACAAATCACAAGTCCTTTTGTCAAAAAAAAATGAACCTCAGCAAAAATAATTAATTGCTTAGAAACCATTTGGCAGATAACTGCAATTCAGCCTGCATTCTACTAAAAGTAACATTATAATTCTAAGTTATTTGTCATCCACACACACAATCTACAACAACAGAAGTCATACTAGTGTTACTTTAATTTGAATTTTATATATGTATAACTATAACATTCACAACTATACTACAGTACAAAAAAAGTATTTTTCCAATAATCACAAGTCAAAATTATTTGACGGCACGTCTACACCTCATTAAACACTTCTTTAGAAAAAATGGCACGTTGATCCATAAAGGTTCGCCACCGCTGCCCTAGGTCAACCCTACAATCATGATGCTGCAATCTGCCATTGTCTACCCATTCTTGCCAGCATCTTCTAATGGCCGCATCGCTTCAACCCATATGACGAGCGATTCTCCTATTTGCACAACCTGCCTCTTTCAATCCAGTGATACGACCTCTTTCAAACTCTGACAATTGCTCGTAATGAGCTGGAATCCCACGGCGAGGCATTTTTTCAGTCGTTGAAAGGTATCCTAAATCGCAATGCAACAGAAATTTTGACCATAAGATTGCGAATCGTTTTTTATAGACATTTGCTGAGTGCACAGTTCCGATGCTCTGTATAGCTCCCACTATTCATTCATTGGACACCAAATTTTAATCATTTGCATGTTCGGTGCAAATATCTTTGCATACGAAGTTTTAGTTCGATCGGGCAACTTCTTGATTCGTCGTTTTTTTTTTTGTTTGTTATAGAGTGCAGTTGATTGTTTAGGGTTACAGGTCTGTATTTTATTTTCAGTAAATTCTATGGATTTTAGACGTCACTTCTGATTGATTCAATGTGGAAAGAACTATTCGATCGTTTTGAAGATAAACATGAAAATCAAAAGACTTAACTGTAGATAATTGTTGGAGGGTTACCTGTTTAATACCACCAAAAATCATTCTAAGGAAAACAATCGTTTCTGTACACAAAATATAATGAGATAAATTTATGATGGTCGCTTGATAATTACAAATACGTGTTCCCCGTTGAATTCACAATTGACATAACACGTGTACTTGTTCCACTTGTAAGATTTAGATTACATATTTCATATTTTAGAATTTAATAAAAATGTTCAAGAATTAGGATTCTTCAAAAGGTTTTCTAAAACAAAAAAAATGTTCTTATATTATAAGTAAACGCATTTTTCTAAACCATGTACTGTTTTATTGTTGACAAATATCTAAGTGGAAAGTTTATGTAAAAAGTAAGAGTTGCCAACAGCGAAGAGCATGAACTGATTGGCTGTGATTGCATTTATTAAGTGATTATGACGTCACATGAATTTATAAAACGATTCCCCCGAAACACGTAATTGCATTTATCACGTGACTAGGGATTGCAATATCGGACCAAAAAATCAATACCTGTATTCGCTATTTTTTAGATCTTAATACCGGGATACCGGTTTTAATACCGGTAGTAGAAATTTCAGAAAAAGAAAGAAAACACGGTTATTTCTTTGTTTTATTTGCCAATTTTATTAGAGAATGTAAATGTCACAAAAAATAATTTTTAAATTATAAATTATAACACAGATATGAAGAATCACAAAAAAAAGTAAAGGAACATCTTATTTGTTTACATCACAAAAAAAGTATAAATATTACTATTCTGTCTGTGGTACTATTACAAATTTTTGAAATGTGATCTTAAAAAGCATAATGCATCAATTGTACTGAATGATATGCTAATACGATGTAAATAACAAGCTCACCAATTTAAATAAGTATCGAAATATTACGCACTTTCTTCACAACTGCAACCTTGTTTTTACCGATACGAAAATCAGAACACGAATCCTGCGCGTGCGCAGTATCACTCTGAGCCGTAATAGCATAGTTTTGCCTTGTCTCCTTGGATGATTCATACATTTTATCACTTCTCCTGATTGTACGATGCAACTTTATATTTACAATCTAATTAATTTCGTCCGTTAAGAAGACATAAAAACAAAAACGTTTGCTATTTTGCTATGATGGCGATCCCTGAACATAGAGTGGAGACAAAAAATTTCTAAATACCAAAAACCGGTATTTAAACTTGTGAATACCGGTATTACAAAATTGTACAAATAGCTCAAAATACCGGTATTCGGTATACCGGTATTGCAATCCCTTCACGTGACAATGACGTCACATGAATTAGGCCCTTTAAGCTTTAAATTTTTTCGGATGGTGGCAAATAGAAATTTTTTAAATTAGATAAACATCTCTCTCATCTATGCAGTAATTTAATTATAATTAGATAAGTGTAGCTCTAATTATCTAATTATAAATAAGTAAGACAAAGCCTACAAAAAACAGCCCCTTGCACCAGGTGAATGATACAAATAAAATACTATCAATTCTTTTTATCGAGTAATGGTATCAGGTTCAAATTTTATCACAGTTCAGAAGCTAGTTTTCTTTATATATAACTAACTATTTAAGCAACAATTTACCGAATTGGTTTTCGTTAAACCCTTTTAATGCTGACACGTGTGCTCTTTTTTTTGGGGGGGAGGGAAGGTATCAATTGATGTGACACTCAATGGAGGTGGAGTTAATAAAAATAATGGACGGTTTATTTGGCCGAGCTCATCGACCTCTTGTGAGTTGACAAAATGGGACGCAACAATGAAGACAGACGGCAATAAAGTTTGGTTACTATGGTGTGATACTACAGAAAAGACAAATAGACTTTGATAAATGACCTTATAAGAAAAAGTCGAAAGGAAAGGTGACAATAGTTAGTTGCTGTTATATATACATATATATGGGTACATAAATATATATAATATATAGTATGTATAAATAATTTTTGTTTCTCATGTAGAGTATATTAAATTTATATATATATATATACAGTCGAACCTCCATATAATGAATCTTTACACTACGAATTTCTCTACATTGCGATCTTTTTCCTGGAACCTCAAACATATTAATGTTTCCTTTGTAAAATAATCTCCAAATGGTGAAGTTCATTTTCTGTTCAACGAACTTTTTTTCTCCTGTAATTCGATTTTTTTCTCCCTATTTTCAAAACATTTCAGGGTGTTTCAAATTACAGTCGAACCTCTATATTGCGAATTTTTCTATACAGGGAATTTTGTCCTTGGAACCAAGAACATTTCACAATTTTCTTCATAAAATAGCCTCCTAATAGCGAAGTACATTTTCCATATAACAAACTTTTTCTCTTGTGATTCAACCTTTTTTATCTCTATTTTTGAAACATTTCTGGACATTTCAAATTTTTCTCTCTTTTAACGCATTTTATGGTGGTCACAAATTTTGAACTGATTTTATTAGGTGTCTAACTGGCCGAGAGCAATAGAATTCTGGGTGTTTTATCAAAGAAGGGCAACATTTAACCCTTCAATGTCCAGTTCACTGGAAACATCTTCGATAAATAAACAATGTTATAAAATAATGTATGTTTAAAATTACTCGTGTATGCTTTAAATAAGAAAATGTCCTTAAAATTCATCAAGTTTAATATAAAATTATTTCTTTAATGTTGAAAATACAGTGAAAAACCTCGACATTCTTTTTTCTTGTTCTCCTTGCAGTTTTTCTTTCTTTCTTTCTTTTTTATTTATTTATTTATTTTTTTTGATGGGTAAGATAAATTAATATATAACAAAAAGGAGTGGATAATTACTTTTTTTTTAATGTTCAGCGTTTATGAATTTCAAATTTGTTTTAAGTGGTTTATAAAATGTATGTTGAAAAATGAACCTCTATATACAGAATTTTCTATATTACGAATTTTTTTTTTTCGAGATTTAGCGACTTCGTTAAACAGAGGTCTAACTGCATTTCTTATTTAGCACATTTTGCAGTGATCAGTGACCTTAAACTAGTATTACCGGGTACTAGTATTTACTCACCTAGAGCACAATGTGAAATAGCTATAGTTTTTCAAACAAAAAACTCAAATAAAACTAACAGATATTATCAGCAATCAAATTTAAGGTCGCATGTGGTAGTCTATGCTTAAAATGACTGCGCCGGGGATAGAAGCCGCGATCTATGGATCCGAAGCCGAGTAACTTAACCACTAGACAAAAGTGATCACCTCTGTTCGGAGGCTGTTACGGGCTTGTATGGGAACCGCTACACTACTTAATGGAATTTAAATCAGTCACGCATGTACAGCTACGTGTTCGAACAGAATGGAATGTCGATCCTCCGACATCAAATTCTATCCACCAATGGGAAAGAACTTTAAAGGAGATGGGAACTTTGGTATCTCAAACTGGCAAACTGGCAAGTACAAAATTTAATAAATTCATAAATTAACTTTTGGTATCAATCGTGTCAGGTTTAACCATAAATCTTCTTTGTTTTAGTAATGTCTAGGTTTTGTTCCCCCCCCCCTTACTTTCTTTTTTTGAAATTGGTAAACACCTACTAAAACTCCTTCTCGCTAGTAAAAGCAATTGAAAACTTTCTCGCGATGTTCCATAATTCATGACAAATAACAGGTATGTATTTTAAAAGCCCAAATTGCTGACATCTGTTTCTAAACTTTACTTTAATATCTTCATTATTGCCTATTCCGATCAGTTCCTACTGTGATATAAAATTTCAATTTTCCACTGTGGTATTACTATATTAAATACATTCTCAAACCTAGTTTCACAATCTGAGTAAAGGGCATTTTAAATGTTGAACGTGGGTTAAAATGTCCTGACAGATTGTCTGTGACAAATTGAAAAATTCGGAACGTCCAATACTCTGGAGTAGCTAGTTCTCGATGGGCCCTGTATCAAAATTCCTTCGGGGCCCTTCTTGGAGGCTCCTTAACAGTGTACGATTTTCTTCTTACACGCGTTGGGACTCCTGTGGCTTGGGGGCCTCGTATCATTGATACGGCGGTAGCTACGCCCCTGGTCCAATATTACACTTCTTTAGCTTAATTCTGGAAAGAAATTCGGAAATGGTCCTCGTCTTGATAAAATTTATGCTGTCACTTTGTAACTGTAAGCTAACCTCACTAAATTTAGTAAATAAATCAGTTAAATTGGTAAAATCTGGCTTCCCTAGATCAATTTTTTAAAAAATTAGTCATGATCCGGTTTAATGAGAGTCACTATGATAGACCCCCATTTACACCTCATGCAGCCTCAAATTATTTTTTCACTTTCATGGAACCCTTGCTGATCGTCATAGACCCCTGGGGGGGGGTGATATGGACCACTTTGGAAATTACTGGTTTTGAATGATATTTTTATATTATATATATATAATCTATCTTTCAAAGGAACTCATTACATATGTTAGAATACTACATTTATTTAATTATTAATCATCTGGGCCTTTATTGGGCTTGAGTCCTGTTGTCACTGAATGCATGCCGTGTGGAGTGCCTGATACACGCTAAATCTGTGGAGGCTGCAAGTCACCCCGCAGGTGCTGAAGGGAAGTTTGGAGAGTGAGCTGACGGTTCAGGTGACATCCTCGTCACTTGAGTTACGTTCAGAATCACGAGGCCTGTCACCATTAGCCCCCACGTAATGTCAAAGTGTGACGTTAATAATAAAAAATTGAAAATTTCTTGTCACTACGTTCTAAACCTTTATAGATATTATTCGAAATATATTAAAAAGTTCTTTTAAATAATATTACCCAGTTAATTTTCAAAATCAATTTTTGTCAAACTTTTATCTTTATATTTTATTATTCTTTTTCAATTAATTGTCGATTTTAAAAAATAATTCCTTATTAACAAAGTTGAAGATAAGATTATTTCAGTTCATGTTAGATGTGCTTGAAGTATTATAAAATATACTCTACTGTTCGAATTAATTGGGACAAGCATATTTTTCTTGTCTGAGTTGGTATGTGATTACCAGCGATGTCCCAAACCACCTCAAATTGTTTATATCTGCCTAGGGGTAGTGTGACGGATTGACTTTGACTATAATTTAGTCGTCTGACTGGTTTTAGTACATCAGTAATTCAGTTATAAGCATTTTAGTGCAGCAGCTGGTACTTATAATTTTGCGTTCCGTGTAACACGTATTACTTTTGCTTGTTCAAAGATGGAAGTTACTCCGAGGAAGCGTTCTAAAATAATCGCTCTTGATGAGCACATTTCTATGACTGTGAGAGATATAGCTACGGCAGTTGATGTGGGCAAATCAAATGTTTCAAGAGTTTAAAGAACATTTCCAGATTCCGGAACATCCTCTCCAAAAAGAAAAGGAAAATATGGGGCAAGCGGAAAAACTGATCTCCAAGAACTCATAAAATTCTAATAAGAAATAGCAAAATAAATGCAAGAAAGACAAGCACAGATCTTCGAAAGGATTTATTGAATTATGGTGTTGTGTGTGAACTGAGTACCTCAATTGTACTGATAAAAAATTTTGGAAGTTAGTCGTAAGGCAACAAGTCCGAGAAAAAAAAATTTCTAACTCGGAACATGATGGAATAACGTTTAGAAGGGGGCCAAAAAATACCGATCTTTGACTCTTTTCGACCGGGAGGTGATGAAACACATTTATTTGAACAGGGGTAAAAATCAAGCGCAGTAAGACGAAGTGAAAGCGAAACTCTGGTACTAGATCATTTCCAATAGACTGTAAAGTACCCTTCTAAAGTGATATTTGGGGGAGGGAGTTCGCAACAAATGGCACTGGAACCTTACTTCCTCTTAAAAGCAAGATGAATTCTGTCAAATACATAGAAATATTACCCAATAGGATTGCTCAATTCATGGAAACATTTGACAGAATATTTCAGAGCATGACTTGGCTGATCTTTGTCACAATTCGAAATTAGTCCCGACTTTTTGGATGGAAAATAAAATACAGGTGTTTGATTGGCCTGGTAATTCACCAGAACTAAATCCTATTGATAATTGATGGCATATTCTCAAAATTGTTCAGTCAGGATGAATTGCATGACAACAAAACAAATGATAAAAATTGCTGTGTATAAGTGTTATTCCTTAAAGTTAAGAACATGCGCTACACTAGCGGAGTCAATGTCAAAACGTGTTCAAGTGGTTATTTCCGCTAAAAGAGGACATACTTCGGAATAATATAAAGATTTTTCATTATACTTAAGATATGTAATGATTAAAAGCTACATTTTAAGAAAAAATCGTTTTTTTCCCATTTGTCCCAATTAATTCGAACAGTGCAGTAAATGCTCTTTTTACACATTGTTTGTGTAATGACAGCTTTTATGCACATTTTGATTTCATACCGACATGGTAAATTAATTTCTATCCTTACAACCCCAGTTTTTCTTTGTGTGCTCATAAATTCTTTTTTCTATGTTGCGGAATCAATGTGAACGATTGAATAAAATATAAATGACATAAAACTACTGCATATGGCAGGGATTATCTTTTGCATTTTACTGAATATTTATTTGAAACTATTTTTCCTTTGAAAACACAAACATGTAACATTACAATTTCTATTTCTTTAAGTCTTTTCTATCAATATTATATATAATTGAACTAATTAAAATTAATGTTAAGCTTAAATACAATCTATAGCAATCTGTAATAAGGAAATTTAAGCATTATTTCTTCCCTTCTAAATGTTAAAATTATTCATAATAGGTTCTACAAGTATTTTCCCACATATAAATATACTCATATGTTATACCAATATAAAACATTAAAATATATTCCGTTTCCTCCTTTTCGCGAGGTTATGAACCCCAATACTGACAAGGAAGGGAATACGCGGAAGCCTAAAGATCTGCAAGTGATTACCCCTTCTTCCTAGATCGAACCACTATTAAACAATTAATTCAATCCAATCTTCCAGGAGCTGAATCCAGGAAGTATTCACTCCTTTTCAAACCCTCGCTTTATATTGATTAAGCTCTTTCAAGACCCCAACTCTCCATGACTCTTAATTTGCATTAGGACTCGAAGGATTATTGAAAACAATTTACAAAGGACAGTCTTGCCTGATGCAAATTCAGAATCGCGTGCTAAAATCGAAGATAACACTTCTGTGTGGTGAATTCTGGAGATAGCGTGTTCTTCCGAAAAGTCCATCGTCATAATTAACGTTTCTGCTTTGTTTTTTATAATATTTTTAGAGACCTAATGAATCCGACAGGTTTTCCAACAAGGAAACTCATCAAGGGGACCTATTTTATTTGCCCATAATTGTCCCAGCAACTTAGAAGTTTCAAACCAATAATCTTCTTCAATGGAAGAATTGTAATTAAGCTGGATTATGTCCCAGAAGTTCGTTCTTTTTTGTGGAAATCGACTTTAAGCACTAAATGTGGTCGTTAATGCCCCTCTATCCCTCCCCCTCTTTTTTTCTGGGAAGATTTCTCTGCCCAGGTGTTTAACATACAACGATTGTTGATTTACCCAAGCGTCAATTAGGCGCGTACCATTTTTTCTTTCTTTTCTTCTAGCTAAGCCTTGTTTTATAGCCTTTGTTCTTGCTCCTGGTGGCTTGACTAGTGAAGGAAGACTAATTCTACAGAAGTGTGCATGGAGCATTGCTAGAATCAAGACTTGTTGGTAGAGGAGATTTGTTCAATTTTATTTCTTTGTAAATTTTTTTTCTTGATTTCTCTGTGGAGATAAAAAAAGATTAATGACGATTTGAAAGGACATTAGGTATCACACACGACCATTCCTTCAAGTGTAATAGATAGATATTAGTTTGTAAATGATCACTGCGATTTTTTTTCTTCTTTTTTTTCTTTTTCGAAAATAGATTTACTGTTTTCTGTACTTTAGAAGTGCTTTTTTAATTGCCTGTAAATTGCTTAGACATATTAATCCATATTTAGTGGTTTTTATATCAACATTGTTTAGGTATCAGACAACGTTCGGACCTGTGTGACGTCTCTCGCGTCTTTCTGTTAACATAACTCCTATGTTCTTTGACGGCCACGATCAATGGCAAAACTTTTCCAACCCAATACCAAGAAGATAAACAAAGATATTATGCAAATGAGATTTACTATAAAAGGATAGAAGCTTTGATGATAGGATATAGCGTGGCAAACCTAGATATATCGTGGCAAGCTTAGATTTAGCGTGGGCAGGCTCAGAGATAGTAGTGTGGAATCATTCTGATCGATAGCGTGACAAAGTTTAGTGTGAAATCTTACAGAGCAAGAGTTAGCGGTCTGATAGCTTTAGAAGGAATAGAAATCCTATATAAAGAAGTTGGAATCTTCATATATAAAGCGAAAGATATATATCTCTTTTAGGTAAAGGAACCAGAACTGAAAAGGTAATATTGGATATAAGTAATTAAATGAATAAGATTATTAATGATAATTGAGATAAAGAATCTAGTTGGTGTGATCTGACTTGAATACGTGATTTAATTTTGGGCTTGACTCTCACTTTTAATTAAAATTGTCAAATTAGAATTTTAAGTAATATAAGCATCTTAATAAAAAGCTGTATTAAGAATTATTATGTCTCATCATTTTGATAATCCCACACCTCTAGCTTACGCGGAACCCGCAAGTAACGACATGGTCATCACAGGATGGCTATGTCGCAATGGCGCCCGAACATCTATAATTTGGGTTAGGTAATGTAGGTGGAAAATATACGGTTCTACCCTGAAATGTACTTTTCAGGGTCGGAGAACGTTGCAGAGTTTATTATCGAGTGTATCGATAATAACATACGTCACTTTGAAATCCCAAGTAATCTGGGTCATGCGCTTACTTCTAAAAAGTCATCTCAGGAAGGGCTCAAGATCGGTGCATCGATATATTCGTTGTTGGTGCAAAATACAGCCACGGATTTTGCGCAGCTCAAAGCTGAATTAGCGAAAGCTTTTCCCGCGGTCAAAAATAAAAAAGAACTACAGTCGGAGTTTTATGCATCCCAGCAGGGAAGAAATCAGGAGGCTACTGATTTTGTGTATAGATTACTAAAAATAGAGAGAAGTTTAGAATTAGGAATGTCCCAAGCAGACTTAGTGGATCATATTTAGTTCGACCTCGAACCACAGATACAGGACTATGGAAGTCGAAATCCACAAAACACGATACAACTTTTAGAAGTCTTGCTAAATCTTGATGAGAGATATTCTTTTGCAAATTACAAAGGGTTATCAGGTCCATAATATAGAAAAGACGAGGTCAAAGTATAGGACGCCTAATTTGAAGTTAATGAAACTGGAGGAATTCGGAAATAAGGGGTAGACCAAATAACAGAAATGAGTTTTCTGGCCGAGAATAGCCGTCAAAATAATAGGAGGGCTCGAGAGGAATAGGTTTAATAATAATGATCAAAGATTCAACAACAGGGGTTACCTATTTCCGAAATGATGAAATGATAATTTAATAGAGGGACCGTAGAAATAAGGGTTCGAGTGAAAATTTCAATCGAGGCGATAGGACGCAAAGGGGACGATTAAATATTGTAAAGGTTAATGTGTGATCAACCTCAAGGGATGTCGACAGAGAGACAATTAGGACTTTTCTCCAATATGTATAGCACCCGTAGAACTTCCCACGTGCCTATTTTGTATTAAATGTAACACATTTTTTGAAAGCGCCATGGGACACCGGAGCGAGATAAATCATTTATATCGGAAGAAGTATATAGAAAATATTTTTCATAAGCAAATTAAAAAAATCGCGAGCCCAGGTAATAACAGCACAGGTGCGAAATGCCAAAAACAGGGGATTGTAGAATTGAAATTAGGACGAGACAATTGAAAGAAATGTTCTTGCCTATTTGTATGTTGAAAGATTTAGAATACCCATGTATTCTAGGTATAGATTTGCTAAGTGCGTCAAGAATCGTATTAGATTTTTAATCAAAAATCGTTGAAAATTCAAAATTCGCCACTGGTTGAAGGATAATAAGGTAAATAAAGGAATTTTTACACGTTAATGGGTCAGAAATGAAGTTAAACATGGTGGCTACAGTTTTACCGAAAAGCATGGGAAAATATAATTGGTGATGAAATTAATTGTGCTATAATCATGATTTGGTACTTACTTCGCGGGAACAATTAATAAATGAATTAAGAAAACAGAATCTGGTGAATTAGGTCATATATATAGATATTTAGAAAACCCGGAAGATAACTCGGTTAATGCAACGATATGTGACAGAATTGGTCCCACGATTTCCGTTTTTCTAATTGAAGGATTGTTATTTTATGAAACACGCAACGTCATTAGGTGAAATGCGTGTATACATTCCAAAAATCTCTTTAAGGAATGAAATAATGAGAGTAATTTCATGACAAGCCAATCGCTGGACACTTAGGCAGATTTTAAAACGTATCATGTGCCCTGGACGTTTGTTATTTCCGTACATGAGAAAATTTATTGACTTAATATGTTCTTACATGCCATATGTGCCAAATGGGCCAACCCATGTCCACCGTTAATTGGTTAAATCCAATTATATCAAATTATCCGAATGAGATAGTGACGTTAGATTTGTTAGGTCTTCGTATCCTATATCGAGAATAAGACGTAACCGCTATATTTTAGTATTAACCGGATCATTTCAGCAAATGGGCTGAAATTATACCTCTTAAAAGGCCTCTATCTCGTATAATAGCGGATATTTTTTGATAACTTTTAGCATCGCGTTATGGAGCTCCAATAAAATTACTGGCGATAATGGTCCCCAATTTATATCCGGAAATTTTGAAGTTAACTTAAGTGAAAGATTAGGCATAAGGCATGTGAAGACCGTTGAAGCATCGACCACAAGCAACCTGAACTGGCGAGTTAATCGAGATATATGCAAATGGATGTAAAATTGTAATGCGTTAATGATCAACACGACACCTAGACCACCCAATTTACGTGAGTTTGCTTTACGTAAAGCTATTCGTACAGCGGTGAATAACGGAAAACACCGGTATTTAGAATTATTTTTAGTCGAAAATTGATTACACCATTTCAAAAAACTAGTTACGATATCGGAAAGTTCAAAATTCAAAATCCAAAATATAGAGAAGTTATTCAGGGAAGCTAGACTAAGTACGAAAATTAAACAGGAAAGGTGGGAAAAATATTATAATAGACGTAGAAAGGACATAAAAATAAAGGTAAATGGGATTGGGTTTTATTGGAAACACACCCTGTAAGTTCAGCAGCTAACAAAGTATAAAGTTAAATTTAAACAAAAAATTTGAGGGACCTTATAGAGTCTTAGTTAAGAATTTTAATAATATTGTAATATGGAAATCAGGAAAAGATTAACAGTTAACGTAGATCAAATAAGAATATATCAAGTCATAGGAAATGACACGAGGTCGAATTAGAACAGGTATCCCAAATAGTATAAGATCAAGTCAGGAAACTCAAAATTTCGGAAAAAGTACACCCTCAAGGATTAAATGAGTCACAATATGGGAAAGAAAAAATCTGCGGTGAAACGTGGTGGTTAGAGGCAGTTTTTGCCCCAAAACCTCAAATCAATATAAAAATACAGAGAGGACCCATAAAAACAAATCACTGGTCAGATCACTACCTAGTTCAGTTGGGAATGAAAATAAAACAAAAGGTTTAAATATAATAGAGGTATTAAAAAGATCAGGGTGTGTTGGGGCAAGTGGACCGGCCAAAGAAAAGTGGCAAAAGAAAGGGTATTAATAATAATAATAAAAGACAAATACACCAGTACTATTTCTAGAGATAGAAAAGCAGAAGAGAATCAACTGGTTCCAGCTGAAAAGAACTGTAACTTAAGGCCGACGGAACTGTAAAGAACCCCGACCAGCCAGAACAGCGGAAGGCAAGGAAAGAATATACAGATTAAGTTTTACAACAAGAAATTCAAAGTGTACAACCAAGGAATGAAGAGTGATGACACCATCGTTGAACGTGAATGTGGGAGAAAACATATAAAAATCGGGTTGTATTGTTTCATTTTATGATCTTCCAACAAGTGGTCGGAAGAATTATTGCAAAGAAGGAAGTCTGCGCGGTGCTTAAAAGTTATAGTTGTCAAACACTACAATGTGAGTGTTCATTTAATTTTGAACTTTTATGACTTGTTAAAAAATTTTTTTCTGAAGAAAACATTTGTAATCACACATTTGTTTGTTTCGATGTATGACTTCGTGAGATGCGAAAATTCCTTTGGTTATTTGTTATAAATAGTTTATTGAAAAAATGTTTGTAATTGTACAATATATATATGTTGTTGTATTACGTATCATGAGGCATCTGGTTCAGGGAAACGCGGCGTGTCAGGCACTAACACACATTAAACGGAGGCTGCGCGGCTCATGGGAAGCTGTTGAAACCAGATGTGGGATGGAGATGAAAATTTATTGTGATATATAAATAATATGGCATCAGGAATGATTAATATTATGGAAATAGAGACTCAAATAGGCTTTTCATTTCAGGGAGACTGACCCTGAAAATCTTGAAAAGTATAAGAATTCAGAAGCTTCAACAAGAAGGGGAGCGACAGTGCCAGCTCCATATATGTAGTGTTAGATTGGGTCTGCGCACCCAGAGTCAATTGTTTTCTAAGTATGAAAATATTTTAAGTAATTGAAATGTAAAAGTGAGAGTAGTAGGCATAAATTAAACAGCGCCCCACAAATGCCGCCCAAACAGTTGGAGTAAAATTTATTGTCAATGAGTTTAAAATTAAATTGAATATTAAAATTTAATTCTAAGATGAGTAATGAAAATTAAAGTCAAGATAAATTTGGAAATTATAAAGTTAAAATTTTAAGATTAAAATTGCAACAGAAAAATTAAAGTCATTATTGGAAAATTATAAAAGTTAAAAATGAGGATTTAAGATTAAAATTTAAATAAAACTCAGAAAGCGAAGAAATTTAGGAAATAGAGATGAGGACGCGTAATTTAGCTGGCGGCATTGGAGAACCCTTAAGTAAATCGGCCGCTTTTTCTTCTTGGAGGGGTTGTACGCCCCTGCCTCTTCGTTGCTCATAACTCCTATGTTCTTTGACGGCCGTCACGATCAATGGCAAAACTTTTCCAACCCAATACCACATAAACAAGATATTATGCAAAATGAGATTTACTATAAAAAGCGATAGCTTTGATGATAGATAAAACCCGCATTACAACGCCTTATTCCCAGCAGGCCCGTAGATAGTAGTGTGGAATCATTTCCACGATAGCGTGACAAAGTTTAGTGTGAAATCTACAGAGCAAGAGTTAGCGGTCTGATAGCTTTAGAAGGAATAGAAATCCTATATAAAGAAGTTGGAATCTTCATATATAAAGCGAAAGATATATACTTGTGTGTAAAGGAAACCAGAACTGAAAAAGGTAATATTGGATATAAGTAATTAAATGAATAAGATTATTAATGATAATTGAGATAAAGAATTTAGTTGCGTATATCCTTTTCACTTGAATACGTGATTTAATTGGGCTTGACTCTCACTTTAATGCAAAAACCGGCAAATCCCAAATGCAAATTAAAGTTAATCTTAATAAAAAGTTGTATTAGTGAATTATTATGTCTCATCATTTTGATAATCCCATTTACCTCATAAACCGTACTGTTGTCATCGCTATGATTTGGCTATGTCGCACCTGTTATTTTTGCAAAAGCGTATAAATGGATACTTTTTTAGATATTTAGTGTCCCCTTATATTAGAATACATAATAGCTTTAAGAATATTATTATAGTAAAATAGTCGCAATATTTTGACAAAATAAATCCTGACTACCTTATTTTTTCAAAACATTCTCGTGAAATGCTTAGTTTATGGGTCAATATTTTGTCGGCAGCCTATGATTTCCTGTGCAGAGCCTGAACTAGGATTTTTGAATTATATCACTTAGAAGCGGATTTATCCATATTTTAAAATAACAGAGTGGGGAAATGTTAATAAAAAAACACCGATAATTATTTTAATTTGTAGTAACTCTGAAAATAATGTGAATTTTTCAAAAATCCTTGTTCAGGCCCTCTGGAGAAATCTTAGCTTTATATAAGCAAAATATTATTATTTATAGAAGCATTTTTCATAAAAGGAGAATGACTTGAAAATAGGTAGTTTAAAGTTCCTTTTTTGCCAAAATATTGCAGTTAAATCATTTTTTTATTCTAATAATATTCTTAAAACAATTTTATGCGTATATTCTAATCCAAGTGACACTAAATTTCATAAAAATTTTCGTAATTATTCTTAAAATAATTTTATACATATATTCTAATCCAAGTGACACTAAATATCATAAAAATTCTCCATTTATACGCTTTTTTTTTAAATCACGGTTCCGAACGTAGCCCGTATAGTAGTAGTGGTAAGTAATAATACTTGATATCGTCGCTATTGTAAAGAAGATGTGTTGGTTGTTATTAATCAGTTAACTTTGATTCGGGGGTATACTGTCATAGAAACGGTTTGGGGTTGACGAGTATACTGAAAGAGAACTTACAGGTTTTGGGTACTGACGAGTATACTGTCGAGACAAGGGTTTGGGTGTACGACAGTATACTCGTCATAGAGACAGGATTTGGGTACTGACGGGGGTATACCGTCTAAAAAATTTTGGATTTGGTTGCAAATTCATAGAGCCACAGGATTTGGGTACTGACAGTATACTGAAAGAACTACAGGATTTGGGTACTGACGGTATACTCGTCATAGAAAACTTACAGGATTTGGTTTGTACTGACGAGTATACTCATCATGAGTAAAAAGTAGTGACCATTGGCTATTTAAATTGCAATTTTTGACAAGATCATAACATATTCACAAATTTCAAGATATTTAGAATATTTTGAGGCCAGTCCGAAATAAAACAAATAAATAGAAAACACGAAATATTTAAGATGAACTCATGTGTTCCCGTATGCACCGGCTGAAACAGAGTATAAGTTCTCTTTATGTACGAAGATAATGTTTTTTAGAAGTTGGCCTAAAAGGGGCAAAGGAAGAAGTCGGAAATTTTATTTACGGTGGGGTTCCTTCAGGTAGGTCTTCTTTGGGACAAATGCGTGACGCCGACCAGGCGCTAAGACCATTGATAACTGCTGCCCGAAAGTTACCAAGCTATCGAGTGGTACAAATGCCAATTGTTTGATGTTAAACCACGTGCTGACATTAGAGTAATAGCCAATGACATCCTGCCTAAAAAAATAGTTTTAATGGGCTCATGTTAAATTAAAAATAGTTTTAATTTAACATGGGCTCATATGAAAGTGCCGGACCCCCTTATGATCCTTTTATTATAATCCATTATGTTACAAAAGGCATTAATGTCTCAAAATATTACTGTTACTTTAGTTGTAATAAGTTACTCTAATTGCTTATTGGATATCTGTTAATAGTGTAAATAGGCAATCATGAGCCACTTGAACTCTTTCTTTGCCTTTTGTCTAAAAAAAAAGAGTAAAATAAATAAATAAAATAAAAAATATAAAGTGCAAAAATTCAGAGACAATAAACCTGTTAATATTTCAGCTTTTAGTAAAAAAGTTTAATCAAGTCAATCACTTAATTTTTACTACCGTATTTATTCGAATCTAAGCCACACTTCTTTCCAATGTAAATGCTACCGAAAATCAAGTGCAGCTCAGAATCGAAGGAGAAAAATTGATTGGATAAGGAAATTGAACATAATACTCAATTACAGGTTAATGCATGCATTTAAAAAATTTTCATACTGGTAAAAGAAATTAATTATTCATTTCTTATTAGATCTCATTTTAAATTTTAATTTCATATACGTATCGGTATCAACAAGGCTTTTTACATTATTTTTTATTTTTTCACAAAAACGTGCGGTTTAGATTCGAATAAATACGTTTTTTTTTAAGGGACAACTTCTTTAGGCACGTTTTACTGAAGAGCAAATCTAAATTTAGAGTCAGGTTTCGGGTACGTTACGCTCTCTTAGTTTTGAACGGAAAACTTTTCAGGTGCGTGTTTTTTAAGAAAAAATTTCAAGCATACTTTTTCCCGTGAAATTTTATTTTATTTATTTAAAATATTACTGTCATGCAGCCCACTTTCCAATCAACGAGTTAACGAGAAAAGAAGAGTGCGAGCGAAAATAAAAAAATTATTCTAAAAGAAATATATATATAAGAAACGAAACATGGATCCCATTTTTGTGATTCAGTAGAAAGAGCATTGAAGCGCAAAAATGTGGCAAAAGAATAAAATCTGAAATTTTAATAAAGTTAATTGGCGAGGAAGTTGCCAATATTTTGGTTAAGAATAGAAATGAAATTAACAAAATTTTTTAAAAGCATACAACATTTTTTTATTTATATCTTAATACACTCGCTTCCAAAAGTTAAGCACGGAGAGGAAAATGCTAATTTCCGGAAGCCAATCAGAATTGAAGAGGATGCAATTCGCTGAGGGAGATGGGGTATGCAAATATTTAGGTAACAAATCGTGCTTTCAGTAAAAAATATGCAAAAGGGCAGTCTTATAAGAAGCCTTTTATGAAGGGTTACAGAAGTTGGAAAGTGCTGATAAAGGTGTTTAAAATTTCTAAATTTGTTTTAAAATAATTTTTTTATGATTTTCAAAAAGAATGGAAGATTCTGAGGTGGCGTGCTGGGGGGCCCAAAAGCAGGACAGTCGATCACGATGTTTTCTTTTCCGGCTTCATCATTCTTAATTTCCGTTTACAAAAAAATTTCCCAAAACCACAGACAGTTGTCCGAAGGCCGTAGGTGGTCGCCAGGGTTACAACCCCGCGGAAAATCGATATATTGCGTAGCCAAGCGGAATCGCAGAGGACCTCCACAGTTGCATCTATGGTTACAGCGTCCATTGGAAAGGTTATATCGCAGCTACTGTACGCTGGATTACATAAGAATGGACGGGCCCCGGTCCCCGGGTTTTGGTTTCCCTCTATCCGTCAATAAAAGGGGGCCCGATTAAAGTGGTCCCGGGGAACAAAAATTGGGACTGGTCTGACTGGGGAATTCATTTTACTGAGGTGTTTGCTCTGGGCAGATAACGCGTATGGAAGGCTAAAAAAGAAACGAAATCACCCCCCAAAAATACCGAACCGCATTCCGGGGGTGGAAGCTTATGGTTGGGGGGGATTTCATTAGGATACCGCCCCGCCCTGCCCTTTTTTAAACGGGGGTTTTGTGAAGGCGTCCGGTATCGGATAAACCCTAGAACCCATTGCGCTGCGGCAGTTGGCCCTTTTTTGTTTTAATGGGATAAGGGCAGTCCCCATAGAGCTGACATCGTCGTGACTACCTGGAGTGAAGGGATTGCGGGGGGCTGGCAGCATATTCACCCGATCTTAATACCATTGAAAATCGGGGATTTTCCGGCCGTGTGATCTTCATTCCCCCCCCACCACTTTTAATGAGCGGGAAATTGCTCTACAAAAAGAATGGCGTTGCAACCCCTGCGATGTTGACCACCAATTAAAAGCATGGTCGAAGTGTAAACTTGCATACAGAGGGGGGGATCCACCCCCCCATTAATGTCCTTTTTTTATTTCATGCTGTTTTTCACTTTATACATAATTCTGCAAGTCTCCCGTACGACATTATCTGATAACTTACAAAATTTAATATTGTTTTTTTATTTCTGTATATAATTATTGATTTTGTTTTTTTGTATAAATATTATTTAAATTTTTCTGCCCAAATTTTTTGGGGAATAAACAATGTTGATTTTTTTGCATTTTACATCTTCGTGCTTAACTTTTGGAAGTGAGTGTATATGTACTAATATATACAGTGTAAATTAATCAATACCATTCATACATATCTATCATTTGGACTAGAATTTGCCAGTTAGAGATTTAGCTTTTATAATGATAATTTCTCGCTCTATAACGATTATGTCAAATCTAGGTTAATCGATATGCAGGTTTAATCGAAAATGGACCACATTGCTAGGGAATAAGCTGAAATGTAGAGTTAACATAGAATATTCGGCAGATTGAACAAATTTACCGGATAACACAACATGAAGGCGAGTCCATTATATATTCTCTTCTGTCTCACCTTTTTAGTAAAATAATACAAATATCAATTTAAAGATAATACCTGATTAATAATCATCAAAAGGATTTTTATTTTGATGTATCCCATATTTGATGCTCTGAAAATGATGATTTTCGTGCTTCCAACAAGACATTTCATAGAATTTTTTAAGTTATATAATATTCTTTTTTTTATTTATTTTTTTGTCCGATTAAATTTGTATACGATTTATATATTTTTTTAAGTTCATTATTTGATATGTCTGTTTAAAAATTACAAGAATTTGTATTTCTTTTTATTTCAATATCATTTGAATAAAATTTTCTTTTTCTTTTTTTTTTACTTTTTTATTTTTTTTAAACCTTATTTTTAATATGTTTGTTGCTTTTTTATTATAATAGCCGCACGATTTTACTTATTGATTAAATGGTTTTGTTTAAATCATACCCCAAAGCAACAAAATCTCATATACTTTTTTACCTTTTATACTTCTTTTCCATTTAAATTCGTTTATTATAACTAGATATTACATTACTATAATTTTTAGATTCCTAAAAAAACCGCCCATTTTTCGAATTTTTTTGTTTTTATTCTGTACTTGATATATATATATATATAGCTTATTTATACTCTTATATATATATATATATATTAGAGTATAAATAAGCTTTTATTATAATAATATTTTTATTTTTGTTTTGAGAACGTTATTTACGTGGTGAATAGTTTTAAAATATATTCCCATAGTTTTTGGTTTCAGTATTCGTTTGAATTCAAAGCATATAAAATATAAGGCTGGATACGTTTGCATTTAGAATTTTAATCAAAAATTTGAATTATTCATTCCAACACCAAGTATTGTGTACTTTATAAAGTTATAGTCGTGTAAGTATTTTGTTTTTTTCCCCAATAGTTTTTTTTTTAAAAAAATAAAGAAGGGGGAAAAAGGGAGGGGGCTATAAAAAAATTCATTGGTTTTTAAAATTTATTTCATAGATATTTTTTTCATTGTATTTAATTTTTTAAAATTTCAACATATTTTTATAAATATTTTTTTTCAAATTTGTGTTTTGGGAAATATCTTTTATTAAATTAAGCTTTTAATTTTTTGCCTCTCTGATATTTTGATATTGTTTTATTTTAATTATAAAATAACAACGCTTTATACGAGGTAATGCACACCAATTTTTAAAACATAAATTTGTTGTGTGAAACTTATCTTACTATGTGCCATCGGAAAAGAAAAGAAACACTTTTTTTTTAATTTTTAATTTTACAAAACTAAAAAGAAAAGAAACACTTTTAAAAATTTTTAATTTTACAAAATTAAAAAGAAAAGAAACACTTTTTTTAAATTTTAATTTTACAAAACTAAGGCTTTTCTCCGTTCTATACTTTTTTTGAATATCCCCGAAATTCTGTTTGTTCTGTATTTTTTAATACTGTGTGTGTATGTGTTTTCCTCAAAAAAATTTTTTAAAATAAAATTTATTTGCTTAGCTTTTTAAGTAGATACATCTTGTACTTATTTAACTTAATTATAATGCCATCAGTGGTTTGTGAATCTGTTTTTACTTGACCACAATTATTCAAGAAATTTTATACTTAGTAAATTTTGTCTACATAAAATAATAAATTTTAGCGGTTTGAAAGTGTTTTACATAATCATGTAATAAACATACAATATTTATTTATTTTAAAGAATTATCTCTACCACGCTTTTTTGGAGAAAAGGGGGTCTTTTTTTTTTTTATTGGAGTTCTTATTATATTGGATGCCATATTTGCAAAAATTACTTAAATGCCTTCAACCATAGTTTAACTTGAATCTTTTTCTTCTACATTGCTCAAAAAAATAGGGGAGCATATGGATTTAACGAAATTACGCAAATATTTCTTCTGATAACTAACGTAAAATAAAACTTCTGAAGTTCAAAATGTTTCAGAAAACAGAAGAAGAAAACTTCATATGCAAACCAACGTACATGGGATCAAAAACTAGAATATGGGGGGCAGTGCAGAAGTAATTATTTCGTAGAAGCTGTTATGTTTTTCATTGTTTTATTGGGAGAAATTCAACCTTTCGTCTGCTCTTTTGAGAAAAGATGACCGGAAAATGTCACGACAACGTGATCTACCGGAATCCATGGCTTGGTGTATTATTGGTGGAATCCGGGCAAACAGAAAGAACTGTAGCGGATGCTGCTGGAACAGTACTAAGTGTAATTGCAAGACTTGTGACGGGCTCTCGCATCTTTTCTTTAACATGTCCTTTGGGTACTTTTGGGGCCAAGATTAATGGCAACTCTTTTCCAACAAAAACCCAAGAAGATAAGCGTGAAGATTAAATGCAAATTAGATAGCTTTTAAATAACAGAAGTTTCAGTAAGTGAAATGGCAATTTGGAGAATGTTATGTGAGAGTTGATACAATGTAAAGGACAGCCAACAGAGGTTATTCCAAAAGATAAAGCCATTGGGTTTAAAGGGTGCATACCATTGTAGTCAGGTAAAGACGCCACTCCCTAGAATCGGAGCTACGATTGGATTAAGGTAGGATTGACTATTTAATATTAGGACTTAAGTTATTATTGAAATTGAGATTAGGCGGATTACATATTGATAGTTATCCGAGTAAGGTTATTTCGATATTACTTCTATTGTGTGTTTGTTCATCATAGATTCTCACATATATAATCTTTATCTAATCTGTTAAAGGTTTAAGTTCTAGTTCTTAATAAAGACATATTAAGAATATAAACATGTCTGTTCCTTTTGAAAATCATACACCTCTAGCTCACGCAGATAATCTAAGAGAAGGTCACTCGAGGGGGGCATTTTCACAGACTGTAGAATCGTTTCTCGGAAACAGGGCATGTTCAACGTTGACCAGTACAAGGTAGTCCACGGGTTACCACAGCAAATAATGACCGACACGTCCTGTAAACAGCTCATTGAGACAGAATAGCCAATACGACGCGGATTCAAAAACAGTTTCTTTTGGCAAAAGGAAGAAAGGTCTCTAGTCAAACAATCCGAAATGGGCTGCACGTGCGTGGTCTGTATGCATGTATGTTAATGGTATTTATTCGTTGACAGCAAACATCAGGCGGTCCGAAGAAAGTGAGCTGCTGAACATCGAGATTGGATGCAAAGTGAATGGAGTCAAGTGCTGTTTACGGACGAGTCTGGATTCAGTTTACAGTGTGACACCAGACGTGTTTGGGAATGGCGAGAAAGAGGCACTTGAAATTACCCAATATTCGCACAAGAATGATTACATTACAGACTGGGTGGTTTGATGGCATGGTATCAGCTAAGGTCGACGTACTAATTTGCATATCATACGGAAATGTACTCTGAAGGTTCAAAGGTATGCAAAAGAGATTCTAAGGTCTCATGTCGTACCTTACACTGCAGCCATTGGTGATTCCTTTATTTTAATGCAGGCTAATGGCAGAAGTCATGCAGCTCGTCTTATGGAGAATTTTCTTGAAGTTGAAACCATACAGCATATGGAGTGACCGGCATGTTGTCCTGATCTAAATCTTGCCCAGAATACTTGGGACTCATTCGGAAGACTTATTCAACTAGACCACAGTATTCGCTTACTGTCCGGGGCGTGGAGATTGCATTCCTTGAAGAGTGGAACAGTATTCCACAAAGTCCTACCGATAATTTCATCGCATCCATGCTATACAGGTTTGCGGCAGTCTTAACAGTTCAGGAGGACCGCACTCCATATTAAACATCCTGTATCAATTCTAAAGAATCAGTTTTTTGCCATTTACTTATAACCAAATCGTTGCCCTGAAGCATCTTTTAATGTTCTTTATACCCTTCCAAAGAATTAAAGTTTCCATATAATTTTTTTTTTTTTTGCTTCTTTCTGTATTGAGCTTTGTTACACCTGCACTCTCCATTTCATGCCCATGCATGGCTATCGTGCTGCAATCTCCTAACTTTTTCACTTGCTCCCCTAATTTTCTTTGAGCAGTGTATGAGCATGCTCAGAAATAAGATTTAGGACTTCATATAAATATTCTGTCGAACAGCTTATTTATTTTCCAATTCTATTTATCGAAACTTTAAATCCCTATTTACAGTAATTCATGAAATGGCAAGAAACATCCCCTCAACTAGTGTTAATCCATTTATAAAATACACATTTACAACTTTAGAAATAAAACAAAATGTAATCTTTGAAGCAGTGAAACAAAACTCAACATTAAATTTAACTTATCCAGGTTAAAATGAAATAATAGACTGCGGATTAGTGATTTTTAAAACAAATCGCCAAACTATTAAGAGGGTTACTAGAGCTAGAATCAGAATAAAACTCTTAGCAAACCAAAAAATTCGTCAAAATTTTGGCGAGTATTTTATATTTTGTTTTATGTTTATGTATCGAATTCTTTAAAATTACTATTTACAAAATTTCATGGAATGGCAAGGAAACACTATCCGCTTAACCAGTTAGCCTATTTATAAAATACACTTTTACAAAATAAAATATAATCTTTGAAGCAGAAACAGAAATATAACAATTAAATTTAACTTAACCAGGTTATAAAGTAAACGTAGATTGCAGGTTAGCGATTTTTAAAATAGATCTCCAAATTATACCAAATCCGCAGTATTTTAAGAATTATCAGTACTTATACGTATTATCGCAACAATCGCCAACTCTATTAATAACTCACAAGGTTGGCAACCCCGATTTCCTATGAGTCGTACATGCTGAATTGGCAACCAAGTGCTTTGTTTCATATAATGTCGCCAATAGGTTGCGATAATACGCAAGTACCGAATCATCAAAACGAGTTTACCTGAATAAAATTGTTATTTAATAAAAAAAAATCACTAAATGTCAAATTTTTGGCTAGTATTGTATATTAAATTTTAGCCCTATGTTTATTTATCGTGGTTTTAAAATCACTTCTTAAAGAAATTCATGCAAATTCATACAATTAATA
The DNA here is from genome assembly GCA_019973955.1 of Trichonephila inaurata madagascariensis. NCBI lineage: Eukaryota > Metazoa > Arthropoda > Arachnida > Araneae > Nephilidae > Trichonephila > Trichonephila inaurata. Next base: position 118,255 of record BMAV01002014.1, on the reverse strand, counting down.
AAAAAGTGCGTGAATAAATTTGTCGCATACAACTGTATGTTTCCGCAGTATTATTAAATTGTTTAAAGTGTAGATAGGGGGTTTTGGATTTGGCGATTTTTACCTAGATGTCATAGATAGCTTGGCGAACGATTTCGGTCGCCAAAAGAAATTTACATCGCCAAGCCCTCCACTCATCTACACTTTTACCTATTAAATGAATAATGGAGGAACTTATTAGCAGGTTAAAATATATTCGACATTTATTTACGCTCTCTATACAATTCTTAATTTGTCACCGTTGCCATTCCGATAAATTTATTTACAATATTTTCAGTCGGCGCGATGCCAACCAATAAAAGATGAAACCGCAACACCACCAATAGTCAAGTTTTGGGCGAGTATTGTATATATATTTTAACCCTATAGTCAACTTTTTTAACATGCTTTTATAAGTTTCATTTGTATGTAACGGAATTTTTGAACTCGATTTTTGCCAACTTTAAAAGGTCAAATTAATTCGAAATTTTGCACACTTGTCAAGGACCGATGACAATACAATAATTTCATAATTTTGTTTCATTGTCCTGATCAAGATCCTCAAAAATAAGGATTTTCAGGATTTTGAGATTTGGCGAGTAATTCATTATATCGTTTCCAGATTTGGCGACTAATTGCATAAAACATTTTCAGATTTGGCGACTAATTCTAGATTTAGCGACTAAAAGATTAAGGTGCAACCCTAAAACCACAAATACGCTTTTGGTTAATACAAATAAAAAAAGTGTTCTTTATGTTCTTTCTTATCATAATATAAGTCCAGTTTTTCTGAAAATGGAAATAAAAAAAAATAAAAAAGCTCGTGCATGTCAATAAAAATAATTTATGTTCTAACTGCCAAATATTTTTATTTTTATAAAGCAATACGTTTAGAAGTGATGGTACGAATTAACATTATAGCAATACGTTTAAAAGGTGATAAATAAAGTTCTAAGTGCTAAATATTTTTTTTATTTTGATAAAGCAAAATGTTTAGAAGTGATGATACGAATTAACATTATAGCAATACGTTTAAAAGGGGATAATGTGATTGACATTTAATATTTCTTCTTAACACACTTTTATTAGTTAAACCTGTATCTATAGAGATGGAATCTTTGAAATATAACGATATGGGACTCATCCGAGGCTCCGTAAATGAATAGAATAAATACCCTTCAGACCCATTAATTAATATCCATTGAAGAACAAGACTAATTCCAGCAGCCACGTAACTCCGGCTGCAAATATCAAACTCAAGGATAAATTCAACAAAGAATAAATGATAGTTTTAAAAACTAAAAAAAAAACAAGCTTTTATTGTAGATTGAACTAAAAAATGAAAAATAAATTATAGTTTTAAAAAAAAAACTAAAAAAGCACGCTTTGAAGGTGAATCGAACAAAAAAGTTAAAAAATAATTCTTGATATAAGAATAAAATGATTAACGAGAAAATTAATCTCATTGTGGTAAAAGCGTGGGGTGCTTTGTACTACATTTTTACACGAACTCAGCATTTCGAAATAGAACTAGTAAGAAATTATAACAATTAGTATAGAGCGTTCCACGCTTTTACCACAATGACATTAATTTTCTCGTTAATCATTTTATTCTTATATTAAGAATTATTTTACTTTTTAGTTCAATTCACTATAAAGGAGTGTATTTTAGTTTTTTTTTAAACTATAATTTAAATCGTTATTTACAAAAATTTATGAAATGGCACACATATAGAATTCATTCCATCAACTTCAGTTAATCCATGTTTAAAATAGACCGAACAACTCTATAAATAAAAGGAAATGCAATCTTTGAAGAAAAGAAACGGAAAACTAACCATTTAACTTATCCAGTTCAAAATGAAATGTAGACTGCAGGTTAGTGATTTTTAAGATAGATCCCAAACTAAGGGTTACCAAAACAAGCTTTCCAGAATAAAATTGTTACCGAAAGAAAAAGAAATCGCAAATTTTTGTCGAATACTTCATAATCTATTTTTCCTACATCTGTTATCTTGTTTTCATAAATCAAATCCATGTTTCCAATTTCATCAGGAAAAAGAAGTCCATTTCGAAGTTATACTAAGAACGACACAAATTGCATCCGCGCTAATGTAAACTCATAAAAATATCAGGAATAGTTACGTGATTCTAGTATCATACGGGTGTGAATCACTTTCGCCTTATTTTTTGCATCACTGCTTCCAAATGCTATTACCAAATGTCAGCTTCTTTTTTTAAAGAAAGAAAGCAGTACGTAATCGGTATCTTCATCACCCAAAAAACACCTGGTTCAATAAGGACGGGTGTTTCCTGAATCTTGCCATTTTTACTACAGAATTCAGAAACAGAAGGAGTTTGAACAAACAAACCTGCACATTTTACGATCTTTTTTTGTTTATTATTTCATTTCAGATTACCACAAGTCGTATGATGAATTTTATTCTTAGATTCTAGTAAGATTTCCGGATTGCCTTATAAACTTTTCCGATTCTTGGAATGTTTTTCAATACCTACTATATGCTCACTCTTTTCCGATCCGATCCAATATATATATATATATATATATATATATATATATATATATTCGTTCAAATTTTCAATCGTTAATAAAATACTTTCTATTCATCCATTACAGTTCAAATACATCTTTTTAAACTTATAGTAGATGAAACTTGAGGTTAATATTTTTATGAAATATTAATTAATTAATTAAATTAAAAAACAAGTAATATAAAAAAAAATTTTAAGTCAATTCCAACTTAGATCAACAAAGAAAAATTTTATTTTAGCTACTTTTTATTAAATAGATACAATTAATATAAATATGTATATATATATATATATATATATATATATATATACGACAGAATCACAACATTAAGTGGGAATTAATTTTTTATCAACTATCATTAAAGTATCGTTTTGTCATCTAAAACAATCGTGTCTATAAAATTTCAGTTCAACTGAATGCTTTAAAACGTGGGGAAAAAAAATTTTTAAAGTTCTGACCAAAGTCGAAAAAAATGAAACCAATGTCGCTGTACCTGTAGAAAGGACAATCCTTCGTTGTGTCCCTGTAGCGCAATGGATAGTGCGTTGGGCTTCTAACCCAAAGATCGGGGTTCGAATCCCGCCTGGAATAGCCTAATTTCTGAGAATGTGGGTTTTTTTTAAAAATACTATTTTATTAGAATAATTAAATTTAATAAATTAATAAATAGTAACACAAAGAATAAAATAGTCCAACACCCTATATAGAAAGGAAAATGGAAAATTGCACGGAAAATAGCTTTCTATTTTGTCACTTAATATTGTGATTATGTCATATGTATATACATATTTATATTAATTGCAACTACTTAATAAAAAGTAACTAAAATAAAATTTTTCTTTGTTGACCTAAGTAGGTATTGACTTAATTTTTTTATTTTTATGTTACTTGTTTATTCTCGTGTGAAGAAGTTAAGAGGTATTTCAATTCAAATTTACTCGATTAGTCGTTCATTTTAATCTATTAAATAAAGAAAAATCCTTCTGCTTCCATCTCAATATATCTTTGATAGTACTTTATTACTCAGCATTATTGATTACATTACAGTCAACTGGAATCAACACTTCAGTGAAACGTCAGAATTTATTTCGAAGTTGTCTGACACATGTTGAATCCACTTAGGCATCATTTATGAATTAAATATGATTACAGGGAATATTAATTTTAGTCTCGATGGAGTACATTAACTATCATTTCTAAAATATATTAGTTCCAGACAACACTGGAGTGCATTAGTCCCTGAAGTGCCTTTGCTTTAATTCTAATAACTAAAACCTTTAATTTTAATCACTAAAGCACATTAACATTATTCTTAAGTGCCTCTAATACAAGGAACTTGAATTAAAACACGCTCTCTCTTATATATATATATATATATATATATATATATATATATATATATATATAATTGAAGTTAATTTCATCTCAAAAGCTTTTTAATTTGTAATGGTCCTGATCCTCCAGGCTAACTCCAAGTAATTGTTAATTACCGGCATAAGGGAATATAATCGTAACCACATCTCTTTGAAATCAAAAGCTCAGTGTATTTAATTTAACAATTTCATAATGAACATCATCTGATTATCCGGACCAATTAGAATAAACATCTTTGGAAGTCATGTGAGTTTTTGAACTTCCGGTGTGTATTTTGAATAAAAGCCGTGATTCTCAGGAAAATTCCTGCGCGCCTTGTATTTGTTACAATGTTTCGTGAACGTCTGCTGCCGCTTATGTGGGCTGTGTGTTTCGTTAAGTGTCGTCTAGATATTTATTTGTGTTTGTGTCTAGATGTAAAATAAATTGGAGTATCGCCCGTCAATAAGAACACACCTCATCATCCTATATATCTTACACCCATCATCTAATAATGGAAATTAAAAGTAAATAAAACCTTCCACTTGTGAAACTACTACATATATATATAATAATTCCCTCTAGTATCCTTTTTGTTAACTCTTTGTACTAATATTTAAACAAACATTAATTCTTAGGTTCCAAACTAACACCCTGATCTTAATCGTAATCGACTAATATTAATACAGTATAAATCCCTTCCCCACCCATTGTAACCAATCAGAGCTCTTATTACAAAAATGTCACGCGGTCTTACCGTCGGGTATAAAAACCGATGTCTCTGGAAATCCCGTTCTCTTCGCTTTTTTGTCTGCTTGCCTTCATCATGTAATCATCCGACTGTCGTGCGTTCTATGTTTGTCTTTGTCTGTGTTTGTGCCATGATGTTTGCTTCTTTTTATGTGTAATGCCGTCCCTACTTGATCTCTATGTGTTTCAAGATGAAATAAACTGGATTAATGTCCCAGAATGCCTCATCTATAGTATTGAATACGTAACATCAGCCAACATATAGAAAATGTATCTAATATACAGTCATTCACTCGCCATCGGCCACGCCCTACCTTTGGTTCGCTACAGTAATAACATCCACTCACCACGTCTTACAAATATTTTTACCACTCTCCAGAAATATTATAGAAGCATTTCATATATATAAACACACACACATACATACACACACACATGTATGTACATATGTGTGTGTTTGTGTGTGTGCGTAATTATTCGTTTTAATTTCATCTTAAAATTTTTTTTTTAAATTTGGATTGTCCTGACTCTTCAGGACTCTCTCGTAAATAATTAACCGTAGCCTAGCCGCCTAACGAGAGATAATCATAACTTTATCTCCTAGAAATTATAACCTAATCGTATTTTAATTACCCATTATGTAATCACCTCGTACGCCGTCTTTCCGCCAATCACCAGATCCGTCCATGGAAGTCATGTGGAATTTGGATCTTCCGGTCTGTGTTTCATATAAAAGCTCTCGTTTATAGGGAAAATTGACGTGTCTTTATAAGTGAAAATACTTTTAAAATCCATATATGTGACTTATATCATAATAATCGTTTTCTTTTTAATGTAAAAGAAAACTTGAGTAAAACACACTGAAAAGGGGCACGTGTTTTTGCAGAGTATTTCCCATTTTATTTTAAGGCGATATGGTACCTAAAATCATCAAACTATCGAATTTTTTTTATTGGCTTATATGATGCTTTTAATCCTTCTTAATGTTCTGCAAAATTTCGGGTTGTATCTATATTTTTATTCAGTTATTTATCCTTTTTTGCTGCATGTCAGTACACTAAACAAAGCTGCCACGCCATTTTTCAGATCGTCTGCTAGAAAAGAGCCTGATAAATAAGGAACTAATTTTTTTACTCCATGATTGTGTTTAAATTGAAAATGAAATAATTGTTTTGTTTTGGATTATATGAGGTTATTTTCTGCGTTTCTTCGAAGTTCTGTTCCTCCCAAATTTAACTATATTTTGTACTCTGTGTTCTGATGAGTAAGAAAAGTTGCTTTACGAAAAAGGAATTTGGTGATTTCCCCAAAAAAGTTTAAAAGTTAATATGCCTGGGCCTAAAAAACGTACTAAATCTGCCCAACGAAAGCTTTGAAGAGGTTTTTTTCAGATGCTAAGACAAGTTAAAGAAGTTTCTCAAAACACTAACTTGAGGTGAGCAAAACTTGAAGAAGAATGCAATACTTTTTCTCGTTTGGATGAAAAATATACTGGTATATCCAGATCTCAACATACGTCATTATTGATAAAAATGCTTAACAAATCTTTTTAAAATATCATGTAATACTTGCAAAATTTCTTTGCGAGTAAATTTTGGAAAGACCTATGGTTTTGTGAATAAAGGCTTTTAAAATTATGGAAAAAAGTATGAATATTTGTGTACATGTTGTTTATTATAGTAGTATAGAACTTGCATGAAATAAACTCTAAAAATTTTGAAATTTTTTAAAAAATTTTTAAGATAACGTTTTATGAAATATTGACCTTTGTTTATATATTCATTATACAAAATATATTCTTTTTTTCTTGTAAATTTTTACAAAAAAATTTGTGGTAAGCAGTTTGAAACAAACTAATTAACATTACATAAAAGTTTCAGATTATTGGATGAATTTTTATCATCTATTTAAGAATGAAAACTTTAAACTATTTTTTCTCCATGTTGAATTTTTTTACATTCACTGTTATTCAAAACCCTAAGGCTTTTTGATAATTGAAATAAGGGTTTGAAACTTTTTATACATGTTCAAATGTATGTTTTGTAAAACTGTGATTGAATTAAACTTAAATGTTTTAGTATTTTTTTTAAAAAATTTCAAACGTAAATTAATATTTTTTTCGAAATTTTTGTAAGTTTAACTATAAAAAAATTAATAAAAATTAAAGACAGTAACAGAAAAAACCCATCACAGTTTTATGTAGTATATTATAAGGTACTTGGAAAAAAATTTCGAAAGAAAAGAAACATATTTAAAAAAGCCTTAGGGATTTAAAAAATGTTTAAAAAAATTTAAAAACTTTAAATTTTACAAACATTTTGCAACAAACTAAAATTTTTTTGTATGGAATTATTATTAAATATTAACCTTTATAAAATACAATTAAAACCAAATATCAAATATTAAAAATAAAAAAAATTTTAAAGATGGTACCATATCGCCTTAATTCAGTCATACTTTTTCCATTTCCCTGGGCTAGGTGGCGTAGTTGGTTTGGCGCTGCCCTTGTACGTCCAAGTTTGCAGGTTCAACCCCGGTCTAAGTCGGTGGATTTTCATGATGCAAAAAATCGATAGCGTCCATGTCGTATAGTTCCCAATCTCAGCGTTCATGTCGTATGGTTGTCGCTCAAGATCCCCAAAGCTTGTTTGGCTAGAATGCTCTTGGCAAAATTAATTTCGTAGTACAACTTCGCATCGTCAGAGTTCAGGAGCCTCCCTCTGAGATGGAAACTGGGCGTCAAAATTCCAATGTGAAAAATGGTATTCATCTATATGGTGCCACGCTAAGAAAGTGATACCAGCTCTGGGGGAATGTACTAGGTCTGCAATGGTAATTACCAATCCACATAGCCCCATTTGGAAGAATTTTTCCTCACTACTTCAATTTTTGTTTTCTTAGTTTCTGTTTATATCTATCTGTTAATTAGTAAGTATAAATCAATCCTAAAAACCGAACAATTCTTTTTATTTCTTGGATTTTTATTAACTTAACATTTTATAGTCAAAATATTATCATTCAAGTGTTCATTTAAAGCATTTTAGATATTGATTTGTGTTGACGTATATTTTTTCATTAGCCTTTACTCCTACGCTTCACTTGGTATTTCATGATAATGTATGATTATACGAGTATATATAAATTCCAATATTGTTGACATCTGAGTTTTTTAAGACAGTTTAATTTGGCGGGCTCACGCGTCTCTTCTGTAACATAACCTCTGGGTTTTGACGGCCAAGATTAATGGCAAATCTTTCAACCCAAATCCCAAAAAGGTGAAATGCAATTGTGAAATGCAAATAAGATAGCTTTATAAGAACAGAAGTTTTAAGTAAGCAGAATGGCAAAAAAAGGGGTTATATTTAGAAGAGATATAAGTGTGAATTGACGGCCTATAAAAGATTCCCAAAGATTTCTCCCTTTTACTAAAAAGGTTGCATACTACCCAAGCGTGCCTAAAAGCCCTGAACAGTGATTGATTAGTCTCTAAATTTTAAGTTTTTGAATCAAGGTAACTGATTATTTGATATTGGGACTTGTAATATTATCAGCATTGAAAGAAAGGGCGGATAAAAAATTTGTTTGAAAAGTGACCCAAGTTACGCGAACATTTTTAACTATTGTGTTTTTTGGTTCATTCTCACTTAATATAAGTTTATCTAATTTATTAGAAATTTTTATATTCTTAAAAAGTCATATTAAAATTTTTTAAAGTGTCGATTCATTTCGAGAACCCCACACCTCTTTACGCTGAAATCAAAAATTGCCATAGAACAACCATATCACAAATTGTATTCAAAACCATTTTATAATTCTCAATTTTTGATTTAAAAGCAACAGGACTTGAATGTCTAAAATGGAATATATATAACTATAACGCTCCTATCCCCCCACTCTTGGGAGACGATTTCCGCAAAAACCTATTCTTAGCAAATTTATTCACAACAAAAGGGAAAAGCTTCCCAAAATTTTCAAGTTGCAGTTAAAACCCGGGAAAATTTTCACACACATCTTTAAACCCCCCTTTCAGTGGGGCCCCAGAAAAACCCGTTGTTAAATGTTGCCAAATGAAAAGATGTTGCCAAACACAGTAATAATTTCGAAAGCGAACTCAAATTCTGCGTAAAATATTCAAAACCACCAAATGAAATTCAACATTAATTCTTGGTAAAAAAATTCCCAATTTTTTCCTTTTTTCTTTTAATTTGAATTTTATCGATAACATATTAGTTTCACATAATATAAGTGATCACTTTTGCATGTCTTCTATAGTTCGGTATCAATAACAAAAATTTTTTTAATCAACAAAAGTTTTTAATTAGCAATAAATGTTGCAAAATCATGCGTGTCTTCTTTTTTCTTTCTTGTCAAGGTTCTATTTGTTTTTCATAATGTATGAATTCATTATTGTAACACTTTTCAGAATAAAGCAGCTGTAAAAATATCTTTTGGTGGATTAATTTGATATTTTTCCATGAATCATTTGATAGTTATAAAAATTTAATTATAATATATTCATTTATATATATATATATATATAATATAAATTTTCAGGAATTTTTTTAGAATAAAGTAGTTAACATATCTTTTTAGGTGGATTAATTATACATATATTTTTTTCATAAATCATTTGATAGTTATGAAAATATAATTATAATATATTCTTTTAAATAAATCGTTTGCTACTTCTGTTTAATTGATAACTGTTTCCGTAACTGATTTGTAAAACTTAATTTGTTAAAAATATCAATTCTGCAGTTCGAATTTTGCTTTGCGAGTTGGTTGCTAAGACTGCTGCTATTATTCTTGCTGTTATAATGTTTCCGTAGAATGTCTTGGATAAAGTTTATATTGTTACTTTTTAATTTGTAGAGAAGTTAGTACAATAGAAGTTAAATGAGGTAAAAGAAACGGAAGTTAATATTCTTCGTAAAAGACTTACTTTTGAAGAACATGAAAGATCGATAAAAAATCATCGAAAGAAAATAGATTGAGAGAGATTCGAAAAAAACATGCAGCAACGGAGGTAGATGTACTATTATTTATTTATTAAATAGTATTACTTTTAGTTTGATTAGTTAAAATATACATCCTTGTAAACAAACTCTTTCTAAGTTGCTAACACTGTTTTGTGTGTGTGTGTGTTTTTTCCAACGTATTACATAAAGTATTTCTAGCAGAGTTTTTGCGAAAAATTATTTTATTGTTTGATTTTGTTTTAAACATTTTGCCACAAACAATAAACGAGATTCTAAACGAATTTTAACAACTGAAATGTAAATATACGGGGGAACCATTACACAAAATCAGTGATTCTTAACTTTGTGGTACTTTAGTGTACCTCCAAATTCTTGAAGTATGTTACCAATTTTTTTAAAATTATTAATCCATGAAAAAAATAAAATCAGGAACCGAATCATTCAGCTGTTTAATAGAAATAAACTAAGGATATTCATGGTATATTTAAATTATTCTTTCGTGGATAATAATCCTTCATAATCCATTTATGTTAACAAATAAAATCTGATATAAAATTTCGGAAAAGAAGAAGAAAAACTAATTTTTTTTTTGATAATCGAGATTTTTTTAAAACATGCGGTAGAATCCCAAATTTAAATTTTTTTTTGGGTTAAAAAATTTGAGCGTTTATCTCATAATAGTTTGGGAAAAGCTTTAAAAAATATTGTTACAATTTTCTACATCTTATTTGAGTGAATTCGAATTTTCAGATTTAGAAAATATAAATTGAAAAAAAAAAAAAGATTGAGTCTTTTAAATGTGTATAACGAAAAGAGAGTGGCATTATTTTTTTGACGACCAAATTTAAAAGAAAATATCAAGAATCTCCTCGAGCTCAAATTTCACATTAAATGTATTCTAAAATTAATTTGTAATTAGTTACACAATAAAAAACTTGTTGTCTTCGTTTTACATGTTATTTTATTTAACACTGAAAATTATTATCATTAACTATTTTACATAGCGTATCATAGATAAGTAAAATTCTTTTGAACTTAATTTATAGTTAGTGTGTTGCCAAATTTTGACATTGTTAAAAGTGTACCGCAGTAAAAAGAAGGTAGAGAATCCCTGTTCAAAATATTCATTTATCAGGTCGTAAACGACAAGCTTGTTAATAGAAAAGTAATAAAAAAAAAGTGGTGACCCGGCAAAATAAACTATAAATTTCCTAAAAATACTTCTCAATATCTTCAAAACAAATTTTGCAATTTTAATATTTTTTACAGAGCTTGTTTGTTTCCTTTCATTTTTAATCTTTTAACAGCAGGCGAAATTTTCAGACTCACTTAAAGGTTACAAAAGCTAACCATCTGTTCTGGTTGTCAAGTTCGCTGTCTAGTAGCTTACACTCGACATTGGTCGGACTATTTTTTTTTATGCTCTTATTGTGTCTGGCGTTCCCTTCTTTTCTCACAGTTGCAAAATCAATTTCGGATCCTTTTTCCGTGAGCTTTACCTTTAATAACAGTTATTCTCTCAAGTAGAAAAATAAATATGTTTTGTCTGACTAGTAACTAGACAGTGATTCATTAAATTTATATTTGTGCCTTTGGAAGATCGTCGGAGTCTCGAAAGAAATAGCTGCATTTCTGCGCATGCTCACGTGACTTGTTAACTTTTTGATGAAATTTGAACTTGACATGGCTGATTTCTCACGCAACTTTTGTTCTAAAAGATTTTTTTTTTTCTTCCTTGTTTTAAAAATTCGTTATGAAATGTTACTATCGAATACATTTCTGTTATTGTTTCAAAATGTATAGGCTAATTCTTATTTTTATAGTCTTTACAAAATACAACTTAATAGTACAAAAATTCTAAACTATGGGTTTAATTTATAAAATTAAAAAAAAAAGGAACATGAAATTCGAAACATGAATTTAATGGCGATATTATTTAAATGAAATAATGAAGCGAAATAAATAAATGTCATTTATATAAATTAGACTTTTTCAAAAATTGTTTGGAATTACAACTTTTTAGACTTTCCTGAATTGATAATGGAAAAATAAAATATCAAATAATTTTTATCACTTTGTCTTATTGACAATATAAAAAAAATTGTTCTTTTTAACATCCACTCGTCTGAAAGTTATTCCCATTATTTCATAATCGATTTTTAAATTAGAAGTATTTTAATTTTTCAATTTATTTTGGCATATAGGGGAAATGTTTGCATTTTAAGCTGTTACGATAGCAACAGTATGACAATTTATCTAACTCTATTTAATTTAATTTTATATATATTTGTAACATACATTTATTTATCGTCAACTTGGCGAATTATTATCCCCATATTGGATAAAGTCCAATACAGAAAATATGAGCTTTGGCGCAATTTGGCACAAGGTGTGTTGCCAAAGATGTGGACTGAAATTGGACATTAGTACCACTTTTATGTTGCAACTTTTTTCTCGTCTATAAAATTGACTTTGAATGAGACAAAAAAAGACAATCAAGTCAAGATCTCCTTAAACCACGCCTCCCAGATCCCATCGTCCCAGCCAATAGTCTGCAGGCCACTCCGCAAACTGGGAAGTGCCACCAAACGCCATGCCCCACATCAAGCTTGTAAAGCAAAGCTTGTACTAATTTTTTTTTCTTTCAGGAACTTTAAAAAAAAGTGTGGTTTTCTAAAAAAAAGTTTTAATCAAGACAAAGCTTTGAATTTGTTAACAAAAATTTCATAATTACATAATTATTTTTAAATTGCATTTATTTTTAATACTTCTAAAGTAAAATAAAAAAAATGGATAGGAAGTGACTGAATGATTCTGAGCTATACATTGCTTTACAATATTGAAGATATATTAGTATATGTATCTCCCTGAACAGACAAATACCTATTTTTATTATACATAAAGGAATTCGACTCCACAAACTAATTAAAATCGCGCATTTTGGTATAAAAAAATGTAAAATTAAAGATGTTTCGTTATTATATATATATATATATATTCAAGTCCTAAACATATTTTTTTAAAAATTAGGAGATTTCTTTGGGAATATGCGATTATTATATTATTTGAACCGCTATATTTATTGAAGTTCGCGTGATTGATTAAAAAAAATTGTGAATAGCTTGTGTTGTTGCATCCAGTAAATTAAATATTAAATGGGCAAAATTCATGTGACGGCGTAGTTACATGATAACTGTAATCACGTATTTTCAACCAATCTGTTCATAAATTCATGTGATGTCATGTACACATGATAAATGCAATCACGTGTTGCCAACCAATCAGTTATACGCTTTGCTGCTGCCAACTTCTACTTTTTGCAGAAACTTTATTTTAAAATGCACACAGGTAAGCAAAATACACTTGATTTAAAAATACAGGTATAGTATAGATATATATATATATATATATATATATATATATATATATATATATATATATATATATAATGTTGAAAATTTCTGCTGTACGGGGAAGGTTGGATCCATAAAGCATTGCTAACCCTAATTCGCTGGCCTAATTCAGCGACAGCTTTAGAAATCATAATAGGTCTCCAGTTTAGTCCAAAGACTTTCTTTTGTATCTACATTTGTTGTGTTTGGTGAATTCCAATTTTTTCCTGCTTTAGCAATGTAGGCTCTAGTACTTCTTCACTTTTATTTTATTTTACTATATATATATATATATATATATATATATTTCATTCTGAAAAATTTAATATTAGAGCATAATTACCCAACCATCAAAGTTGAAAGTTTATCTGATTTTTACAAGTAGAACAACAAGAACAAGTATAATGCTAGTTTTTAATTATATGGAGAACACGTGATTGTACTAATCACGTGACTATCATGAATTTAGCTCATTGTTTTAAAAACAACCTCATAATTTAATGCTTCGTGTCGCTATATATAGTCTTATATGTCACTGAAATTTAAGTGGCTTCATTTTAGTTATTTATAGCGTTAAAAGAATTAAGTAGATCATTACAGAATGAAAAATTATCCTTTAGAAAAGGGGCGGCGAACCTTTTTGTATCAACGTGCCATTTTTTCTGTAAGAAATTGTTAAGGAGGTAGAGACGTGCCATCAAATAATTTTGAATTGTGATTATTGAAAAAATAATAAAATTAAATACTAACAACTCAAAACTATTTATGTACAAAGAAAATATACATTTTGTACTGTATAGTAGTAAACGTATTATTTATACGTGTAATTTAACTTAAAGTTACATTAGTGTGAATTCTGTTGTGGTAGATTGGATGAAAAATAACTTGTATTAGGATTGTAAGAAGTTACTTTTACCATGAATGCAAGCTGAATTGGACCATCTTCCAAACGGTTTCTAAGTGAGTCTTTAATGTTATTCACCTATGAAAATAATGACTCATATGCATAAGTAGATGAAAATATGGTTAAAATAGCATGGGCTAGTTTCTTCAAACAGCTAAATGTGTCTGGAATCGAATTCCATGTTTCCAAAATTTCATTACAAGCATTTTTACTTATATTGCTTGTTAATCTTTCTGTTTTAATCAATTCAAGTTTTTTCCTTTTTTCAAAAATTTTTTGAATCCATATTGAACTAGACTGGGAATCAATCAGTTGAATTTCAAAATTTTCAATTTACAACTAATAGATTTGGGACAAATTCAGTTTATTAAATGAAGTCACATCAAGGTACATAAAAAACTTGAGCGTTTCCGATAACTCTTTGAACTGAGAAAATTTCGCTGAAAACTGCGACTGATCCCTCACGTTTTCGTAACACTTCATATTGAACTTTGTTATTTTGAATTAAAATGTAAGCCGTTTTGACCGGTGATGGGCCCAAAATATTATGTCGCGTGCCATCAATGGCATGCGTGCCAATGTTCGCCATCCCTGCTCTAGAAACTGTAAGATCAAGCTTCCAACTTTTTGACTCTTTTTTTTTTTTCCTTCTTTATTTCCTTTGGTATATTTTTCTTAATACATTAAAATTGCGGAAACATGTCACAGAAGTTTAAATTTCCCTTTATGATATTAATTTTAGTTTTTAAAAGAATGTAATGAAGTAATAATTGAACTGGATGCTACCCAAAAGAAACACAGGATACAAGTTTTGCTCCGATTTCAACTTTGATTTCTCTCTCACTCATTTCGTTCAGATTTTTCTTGTGAACCCATTCACTATGTCCCAGTTTTTTCTAAGAAACTAAAAAAAGAAACTCTCTTGTTCCTTGAGCATGCGCACTAAAACAATTTTTACTATCACATCTGTTCGTACGAATACGATCGCTTAAACACAAGAGGTAAATACAGCGATAAATTAACTTGTGGAAACACACGAATGATCCAGATTTAAATTTAGACGTGGAAAAAATAGAACCTACTAGTAACATGTCTCACAGTACATACACATTCATAACATTTATTTTATTGTTTCACCGCTTGTCGGGACTGCTGCAAATGAAAACAAGACCTATTGACAAGGAAAAGAGCTGCTATAAAACTCCACAGTGAGACGTTTGCTCAGACTTGAATAGAAGACTTAAATTATACACAAAACAAAAATTTCAATGTAAATATTAAGTTCCATCAGCTTCAATACAATTACAGGATGTGTATCTGAAGTTTTAGCTATCTGATTTCTTAGAATTGATCAGACATTGATTAGATTCATGTATTGAAACATAAAAGTATGATTGTTTGAGAATTAAGTCACCAGGAAATTCTTTATTGTCTAGAAGAATTTTGAAATCGTAGAAAATAGAAATTGGGTTTATAGAAAACTAATGTTTAATTTTATATTTTATTTACAGTAAAGTTTCCTCTACACATGTAATAAATAGTTTTTTTTTTTTAAATTTTTTTTAGAAAAATTTTATTTTAGTTACTTTTTATTAAATAGTTACAATTGATATAAATATGTATATACGTATGACAGAATCACACTATTAAGTGACAAAATAGAAAGCGATTTTCCATTTCCCTTTCTATATAGGGTGTTAGACTATTTTTTTTTTGTTTGCTACTACTCAGCTTCATTATTAATTCAAATTGTAAAATAGTTCGGTAAAAGACCCCCTTTCTCACATATTAGGCCATCCCAGGTGGGATTCGAACTCAAAACTTTTGGATATGGTCCAACTCGCTATCCATTGCGCTACAGGGACACAGCGAACAATTTTCTTTTCTATATATGCTGTTGGACTATTATTTTTATTTATTACTATTTATTTATTTTTTTAATTTAATGAATGAATTAATATTCAAAAAACTGTATTAACATCAAGTGTCATCCGCTACAAGTTTTAAAAAAATGTATTTGAACTTGAATGGATGAATAGAAAGTATTTTATTAACGATTGAAAATTTAAACAAGATATATGTATATATATATATAGAGAGAGAGAGAGATTGAGTGAACTTATAGTAGGAATTGAAAAAATAGCATTAGTATCATAAATCAACTATATACAAATTTACCGAACCCTGAAAACAATTTTGGGAATGTAATAGTTTAGTCAATTATTTCAGAGGTCATTTCTTTTCATATTTTAAACGTGTTGGCATGGAAATAATCTCTGGTTTTTCAAAATGCATTTAACAACAAAAACATTTATTATATATTTAGCATATTTCAATTACAATTTTTTTTTGAACAAAACTGACTACTAGCTAAGTAAAAGTCTTCTATGAGGTAATATTCGATTTTAACTTATCTCTTGGCGATTATATTAGATAAAGATTTTCAAGAGATATCTATCACGATTCCGTGAAAATACAATACAGTTTTAATTTTGAATATAGAATGGAGATTTTTTCATCATTGTGACGTGGGTATTCTATTGGCCTTATGAATTTCTACTTTCGTTAGACGGCATTACTTTTATCAGTACTGAATCAGTAAATTCATGTAAAAAAGAATAGCAAAAAATAAACTAACACTCAGCATTTTATTATAACGAGACTTTGGAAAGATTTTATCTTTTTCAATACAGAATCGATTAATTTATACATAAATTATAGTTAAAGAATGCAACTTTTAATGATTTTCTCTCTTTCTATTTATTCCTCTTGAAATTTTGAAAATTAGTATTCACTTCATTTCATTTCATTTTAAAAAAGTTTTTCTTAAAAAGCTAAAAGTAAAAACAAAGTTTTTTCTTTTTTGTTTTCATGCTAACTTCTACTAGCTCGCTCCGGTGAATATTTCTTGTTCTTGTATGAGTAAAGCATATTGTTTTTAAACTATTGATATCTTTTTCTAGCACAAAGCTATTATTGAAAAACATTCCATCCGCAATCGCCTCTTGATTTAAAAAGTGCAAATCTTGAATCTCTAAGGCGGAAGAAAATTATTTTTCTATATTATTAACTATTAATTCCTATTCTTTTATTAAGTTTTTAAAAGTTTTTTTTAAATTAAGTTTATAATGTATGTTTTTGTAATTTTATTTATTGTTAATTTTTCAAGTACACACTGAAAAAAATACACAAACATTTCCTGCAGAATTATTATGATAGAAAGGTCATGTATATAAATTGTTATATTTCATTTACTTCAAAAACGAAAAATTATATGAGCTAACGAGTAAAATATGTATTATATATGGGTCAAAAAGACACCATTAAAACTATCACCTAAAACCTCAACATTTCAGTCATGTGATCTGTTTTGATATTGCATTATGGATTGCCATAGCAATGCTAGGAAAATTAATAAAAATGGGTTAAAATCATGTGATTTTATATTCACGTGATAATGATAATCACGTGATTCTACCCAAACAATTCAAAAACTCATATGACGTTATAGTCACACGATAAAAGTATCTTGTGTTTCCAGCTAATCAGCTCCCGCGCTTCGGTGTTACCAACTTTTGCTCTTTGTAAAAACGTTCTCTTAAAAAGTATTATGTACACACAATACATTTTACTTAAAAATATATGTATAAAATATGATTTTTTTTTTAAATTTTAAAAAAATCTTATTTGAAGATTTTTTTATGACATTTAAACATCTTTACCCAATTGTGAAATTTTATCTAAGTTTTAAAAAAAAAACCACAAGTACAATTAGTTTAATGTCTATTTTGAATTCAATGGAGAACACGTGTTTATCTTTATCATGTGACCGACCTGAATTCCCATTAGTTAGCTTCAAATTCCATTCAAAGAAATGGCACCGGAAATATTTTAATGTTTTTCCGAAAAATCTCGTGATTTATTAGTACAATGAGGTTGAATGTAATATGATAATAAACCATTTTTGTTTAAACAGCCAACATTAAAATAAACATTAAATACGTTACATGCCTTATTTATTTTGTAAAACAAGTACATAGTTTCTTCATTAAAAACATTAAAGTTTTTTAAAACAAAACTCAAACGAGTGTAAATAAAGTCAAACATCATGTATTAATGAATATAATGGGCTCAATTCATTATGGTCACATGATATAGACAAACACGTGTTCTCCATTTAATTCAAAACAGATATAAAACTAATCGTACTTGTTCTATTTGTAAAACTTACATTCCATTTCAAAGATCATAATTGGGCAAAAAAGTTGAAATGTTATGAAAAGATTTCTTCACAAAAGGATTTTTTAAAATTAAAAAAGAAAGATTTTTAAGAGAAAGTTTCTGCAAAGAGCAAAAGTTGGCAATACAACGAAGCGCGTGAACTGATTAGCGGAAACTCAAGATAGCTTTTATTGTGTGACTATGACGTCACATGAATTTTTAAACTGATTGGCTAGAAACACGTGGTTAGGAGTATCATGTGACTATGACGTCACATGAATTCAACCCATTAAATAAAAAAAGGGAAAGTAAAAAAAGTTAAGAGAAATTAAATTACTTAAAATGCTTCTACAATGTGTGAAAGTGCTGCATGAGCTATAAAAGGCAGTGAAACTAAAACTGTTATTCAAATTATTATAATGCTGAACAGCTCATTAAAAATAGCAAAAAGTTATACGACTTTCACGATATCGTGACAGATACATCTTGGAAATTATGTTCTCAGCATGACACAAGGATATTTCTAGAAATTACTTACAGGGCGTTTTATCTTCTGCAGGTGGCCATGGAATGGAACTGCTATGTTTTGCTTTCAGAAAGAATCCAATATCGATAAAACCTTACTAGATTGAAGTATAAACACGCTTTCAGGTCGAAAAATTATCCAGGAAAGGTGCACAATTCTGTAACGGTTATAAATAAGTTCATTATAACGTGTTGTATTTTTCAAGGTCTAGTTTCTCTAAATTAAGATTAAACTTTTTTTTAAATAGATGTAGTGAATGAAATGTTGAAACACACAACAACAACATAATACTTTTAAATTTTGATTTTAAACAAATCATGTTATCAATATAATTGTTGCCAAAAGTCAATAAATTAAATTTCTGAAATTTATTAAAATGCATTTCAAATAAATATTAAAACGAGTTCATTTCAGCTAAAGTTTTTCTTCTGTGAATATTCAAAATTCTCTATATATTGCATTATTTTAAACTGAAATTCTGGGAATTATCAATGAGAAATATTTATTTTAAGAAGCCAGAATATTTTTAGATTTCAGTATAATTTTAAGTTAGAGGAAGAAAGTTTTATAGAATCTTTTATATTTCCTTGAAAGGAATCATTTTGTAAAATATAAACTGCTATAATATTTCTTTGCAAGATTTTTCCCTTATCACGTGATGCTTTATTACTTATTCGAAATAGAATTCTTTTTGGCTATATTGGTTAAACGTATTAAAAAATCATATTTATTTTTACTTTAAAGACTTATTTCTTTTATTAGTCAAATTTACATTACATCTCTGTAAGTTTTTCTGATTGCAATGCTTTTAGGTTAATATTTCGAAGCTTTTTGTGTTTACTTAATTCATTTTCAATAAATTAAAAAGGAAATAAATATTTGTGTTTTACACTCAAGTAAACTGTATACATTTTAATTCTTTGTATTCACGGAATGGTCCTTTGTTTGTATATTTGAAATGCTTAATAGAAAGATTTAAAAAAATATAATTTGTCGTATAAATTGAATATTTTTGTCGTATTGAAAATATTTGTCATATTTGAATTGAAATGAAAAACCTTTACATAATTGTCATGGGCTTATATTAAAGAACCCAAAGGCTTATTGGTAGTGTTTTTATCATTATTGCATTATATATAACAATAAATATGAGCTATCTTTTCAATGAAATCTAATCGCGTTGCATCAAAGAAATAAAAAATTAAAATTAAATAATAGACTGACATCGATTCATCAGACGATAATTTTATTTCGGAATTCTTTCGATAAATTATCTCACATTTCAAGCTTGCGGTTTGTGTGTCTCAACACTTCCTGTATAATTATTATTTACCCTTCTGGTATCAAACGATTTTTTCTTTTTTCCTTTTTGCTTTCAACATACCAGGTCGAATATTCAAAACACACAAATTGCATTTTCATAGAACAATTTTTTTCCCGCCTTTAATTCAGACAATAGTTCTTTTCTAAAAGTAGAACTTAAAACGAAGAAGAATTAGTTTTTGTTCTTAAATTTTTGCACTTTCAGTTTATAGGTCATTCGAAAGAAAACTTTAAATTAGTTTTTAAAGATCGCTTTTTAATTATTATGACTAATATAGATATCATCGCTTGGGCGTTAATGGTAGGGTTAATTGTTCTTTCTTTCTTCGCTGAAGCATTTTGTGGGTCATTCAAAGAAGTGTCCGTATTAATGATGATGGTATGTATTCTTTATTTTCTGAGAGTTATGGAAATCTTCCGCCTGTAATGACGGTCTAACTGCCGAGATAAAAATCTTTGGGCACTCTAAATTTATGCATGCGGTTATTAATAAAGATTAATTGAAGCGTTTTCAAAAGCGTTAGGATATAATAATTTCTTTATCAAGATTATGTAACTAAGCATTTAGTCAGACGAGGGCGATTTTGCTTACGGTCCAAGGCTTTATTTATACTTGCTTGTAATGTGTTTTAATATGCTATTCCGTGAACTTAACAAATCTAAAAAAGGGGTCAATGATAGTTGAGAGAAAGCTCAATAAAGCCTTTTTTTTTAACTTTACTTTTATGACTTTCAACCATATAATATAATTGTTAGAAATATCTTGCACTGATACGGTTCAAACTTCAGTGGCCCAGAAATAAACCGGGAAAAAAATGACCTGTCTTTATTATGTAAGAAGACATTAAATAATTTCATTCAATTCCTACTATTAGCTCATACTCTTTATATATTTATCTTCTTCAAATTTTCAATCGCGCGTTAATAAAATACATTTTAAAGCGCTCAACTGAGCTGAAATTTTATATGCACGATTATTTGGGACGACAATGCAATAATTTAATTATAATTAATATAAATTAATGGATTAAAACTAATTAATCGAAGAATTACAAATACAGCCACGTTGGCATTATTTTGGCGATTTAAACCCACCATTTTGGGATTGTGTCAAAACTTGAAAAGGTTTTTTTCTCACATTTTAAAGCGCTCATTTGAGCTGAAATTTTCTATACACTATTGCTTTGGGTAAAAATACGATAATTTAATTACAATTAATAAAAATTAATTGATTAAAACTAATTATTTAAAGAGTTACAGAAACAACCACATTGTCTTCATTTTTAGTGACTTGGGTCAAAACTTCAAAAGATTTTTTTTCTCATGTTTCAAAGCATTCAGTTGAACTGAAATTTTATATACATGATTGTTTTAGATGACAATACGATACTTTAATGATAATTAATAAAATTAAGTGCCACTTAATGTTGTGATTTTGTCATATGTATACACATATTAATATTAATTGTAACGATTTAATAAAAATTCATTAAGGTATCCTACTACGTTTGGAACGTATTTTTAAAAGCTAAAATGGATAATATTTACGATATTTGGTTCCCCTTAGATTGAAAATGTTTAAAACTGTTTTAACATATTACAAAAATTTTTTAATACAATATTTTGACAAAACATGAACCCCATTTCAAAATTTTGGAAAATGCCTATTAAATTTTTGTCTGTAAATCTCGGCTCTGTACGGGCTCAACTATGATTGAAACTTCACAGTATTTTCAGAGTTACAACCCATTGAAATAATTATCGGCGTTTTTTCTAAAATTTCTCCCCTGGGGTCGTAAACATGGTTTAACCCTTCTAAGTTATATTTTTTAAAATTTAGTTAGCCTCTGAAGAGTCTGAGCTATTACAGCAAAATTGTTATAATAAAGCATTTTTCCAAAAAAGAATATTTGAAAAGGGGTCATTCTATGTTCTTTTTTGTCAAAATATTGTACTTAAAAAATTTTTTTATTGTAATACTTCTTAAAACAATTTTAAATACTTTTTCTAATCTAAGAGACCTAAATATCTTTAAATATTATCCATTTATACGCTTTTGCAAAATCACGGTTCCGAACGTAGTCGGATACCTTAAGGATTTATTTTATAAAGCATTGTTTATTGTTTCAAAGTTGCACTGAGGGGAAAATTCTAACATAAAATCCAGGGACATTGGAATCCACTTCAATATGATGGAGGAATCTGAATGAGAGGAAAAGGCATTCTTTTCGCATTCCCGCCCCTTATAAATGTATGCAGCGAATAACATTAGCATTCACTGTATTTGTCATCAGTATTACTGACTCGCAATATTGAGCCGTGACATGGACACTATTGAACTGACATATCATTCATCAAGTTCAATACCATCATCAAGTTGACTTGATTGTTATCAAAAAATCCGTGAAGAGATTTTAATTGTATAATGAAAGTAATCATATGAATATTTAACACTAAGAGATAAATAATACCAGGATTAGTTTGGCGGAGATTCTTTAGATGGAGATTGCTGGATTTTATTACAAGAAAGTTGTGCTCTCAGAAATTAAAATTAGACATCTTAATCTTCACGTATTGTTATCAATAATAATATCGATTTGATATATTATTAGGAGATCGATACAATAAACATCTAATTAACTTGTCTGAGTTTAATCGCACGATCAGTTATGACAGTAATTGATGCGACATCTGATATAATGTGTTTGTTTTCATATTGCATGCAAAATACTTTAATACTGTTGCTCAAGAGTAGTGTTGTGTTAGCTTTTTTTTGTTTCTATTTTGTACAATTATGGTTTTTCCCCGTGGTTTTTTTGGTTATTGTAATTTAATTAGAAGTTTCATTTGAAAAATAAGCTAAAATAAAAAAGTAATCTGCTAAGTATGGAATAATATATTTACACTTTAGAACAGAGGTGGCCAACCCGTGGCACGCCTTGAGTAATTTTGCGCGGCCCGCAAGATTCTTTATAACTTTACAAGATACGATTATTTTGTGAAATATTTTTGTTTTTAGTGTGGTGTTTTGTAAGAAATAAATCCCATACCTGTTTGCAATTTTATCACGTTGCTTCTGTTTTTATAGATACTTAGAAGTGGGCAGTATTGCATTGCAGTGATACTCCGCAGCAGCATCATGCTTGATTCCTGTAACTTTTTTTCAACTTACACCTGCCAATCGTTCTTTTTGAAAACGGAATTTATCACACAAAAATTTTCCTCAAATTTGTAACAACAATTTCAATGTGGAAATACATGAGTTGAGATCGACGTACAAAAACTAAGTTAAAGAATTAAGAAACATAGATCTCATTTTTAAGGTATCCGACTACTTGCGACAACTTTTTTAAAAAAATGGAAATATGGATATTTTTTTGTGGTTTAAAGGTTTATTTATTACTTTTTAAGAAAAAAGAGCTAAAATTAAGTGGAGAAAAATAAATTATTACTACTAACATGGGAAAAAATTGGTCAAAATTGACAAAAAATTACATAAACAGGACCAATTCTGTACATAACAGTTTATGTACAAATTTTCACTTTTCCAATTTTGATGTATGATTTTGCCATTCATTTTTGAAATGACCTTCCGGGTAAGAGATATTTTATTTTTTGCAAAAACTAGAGCACTTTATCTTAGCTATTATATGAAATTACTTTAAAAAAAACAGTGATTATATTTACAGAAAGAACTGTAAATCTTGTAATAAAAACAGTTATCGATAAATCTGAAGGTTAAAAAACTTCTATTATTATACAGATCTTACATAAAAAGTTCAGTTAATTATGTTTAAAACATTTTGAGCAATCGCTGTCCCACTTTGAGCATTTTCAAAAAAAAACACATTTTGAGTTTAAGCGCATTTTAAAATATGACATTTTTCTTAAAGTAATGGCATCTGCTTTTACCTAAACACTTGTAGTGTTGTTCTAGTGAACGGAAAATAATATATAAACTTAGTATTTTTATATAAAGCTAATAAGATGTCCTATAAAATAACATTATAAAAAAATTGTCAGTTTTTGGCAAAATTCACAATTTTAGGGTAGTCGGATACCTTAAATAAATTAAACATAACTTGATCATTGCATTGTAATTATTTGATGTCTGTATGCATGAAAAATAATGAAACCAATAATAATAATCCATTCCGTTTAAAATTTTCACTCCAATAAATATCTGTAACGGGCCCAATAAAGATATATATTTTGAGATGCGGCCCGTGGTATTATGTTTTCCCGAAATTGCCCGCAAAGTCATTTGGGTTGACCACCCCTGCTCTAGAACTTTTAAGGTATCGGACTACGTTCGGAACCATGAATTTGAAAAAGCGTATGAATGAATAATTCTTTTGATATTTAACGTCACTTAAATTAGAATACATTATAAAATTATTTCCAAAAATGTTACCGTAGTAAAATTATTTAAATGCAGTTTTCTGGCAAAAAGAAAAATAAAGAAAGAATGTGATACATCTTCAAAACATTCACTTTTTATGAAACAGGCTATTATAATACTAATATTTTGACAGTGTATAATTAAAACCTGTACTGAGAATAAATAGAGAATTTTTAGAAATATATTATTCAGAAGTGGATTTATTCATATTTTAATACATCAGATTAGAGAAATTTTAACAAAAAATACCCATTATTTTTAGAGTTAATACTCAATATTATTTCAATTAATAGTGAACTCTAAAAATAACGTGAAATTTTCAAAAGTTTTAGTTCAGCCCTGGCATAGAAGTCCTAGCTAAAGCAAAATCTTATTACTCTAGAACCAATTATCTTAAAAGAAAAAATTGAATATATCTTTTTTTTTTTAGCCAAAAATTGCATTTAAATAATTTTTGGGAATAATATTCGTATAAAATAATTTTATACGTATATTCTAATTCATGTGACACTAAATATAAAAAAGTATTCTTTTCACCCTTTTTCTAAATCACGGTTCCGAACATAGTCAGATACCTTAAAAGTTTTTTATAAAATAAGACTTAAAAGATCTAAAGAGTTTAAACATAATTTTTAGCTTCGATTTGATAACCTACGATAATGTCTAATTTGGAGAATGATTTAGTTGAAAATTGTGTGTCTAACATGGATATTTTCTATCTTAAGTTCTATTGTCTATTTATTTTAAGCTTTGCTGTTACTTTTTTTTATTTCGAGCAGAGAATCTAATGAACTTACTTAGTTAAATGTAAGAACTATTTTATTTCTTCATACTTGTTGTTCTATCAGTTTCGGAACTGCAAAATTATGCTTTTTAAGTTTTGACTCAATAATAATTTTGTTAAAAATCCAATAATGTGATGAGGTCCGAGTGATAATTATTAGTATTTTTTTTCCTGCACGACTTCAAAAATTATGACAATTGTATTCAATATAATTTTGTCTTAAAACCATTTTGTTGTTCGAAAACCAAGAATTGCCAACCTGTTATAGTGTTAGCAAGACACCTATTGCCCCAAATCTTTTCATTCATTTTTAGAATTAGTACAGGTGACTTCAGAATAATTTTCCGCAATAAAACTTCTGTCATTGTTTATATGACATTGTTTATATATCCATTTTACCTCTAAATTTAAAGCCCAAAAATCTCTAAAGACTTAAAATCACCAAATCGCACGAAGTTTGCATATTGAAAAATCCTTCATTGTACTCATAATTATTCTTTTCCTTTAAGAATAGAATATATAGAAATAAAACGTTTTTCTGACATAGATCTTAAATCATGAACACAGCTTTTCCCTTCATCGAACATCAATCTTTGTTCTTACAATACATTTTATTTTGAAATAAATAAATACACAAACAAAATACAGACGATAGGATCTAATAGAAATTTCGAAATGTAGAAATGGCGCAGTATTTTTGTTTTAAATTTCGAAATCCAATTATATTTTTCTCTCGGAGATCGATAATAAAACCCCTGTGAAAAAGACGAGAACAGGCATTTAAATACATCATTTGTATGTTACCGATATTGGGTAACAAAATAAACATAGGCGTTATAAAATGATAATAATATTCCAGACAACGCGACAGATAACTATTTATTCTTTTGTTTTATTGATATTATCGTCTGGCCTATTTATGACCGAGTCTTTCGAATGGTCTGAAACGCACGTTGTAAATCACAAGATGTATCTGGGGGCAGAACCTGGAACATGTTGCCAAATTCTAATAAAGTAGCATGCATTTCTTAGAAGGAACATACATTATAGTGAAAATCTAAAAAAAAATATGTCTGCATATACGAAAACTTTTGCAGTAGTTTTACACGCTCTACTAATGACTTGAAAAAAATCGTCTGTCAAAAAATAATTAATAATAAGAAAATACATGTTTCTTTAAAATTTTGATCTTGTTTTTATTTAAAAAAAGGAAAAAAAAAAAAACGTCTGCTTTATTTTTTTGACACAGAAAATCAATAAACATATTACTATTATTTTTCTAAGAATATCAACATTAATTATGAGAAAGGTAATTACAGTTCCATCTAAGTTGACTGACTACCTTCGGAACCGTTCTTTTGAAAAAGCTTCTAAACGAATATTGTTTTGATATTTACTGTCAGTTGAATTAGAATTTGCATATAAAATTGTTTTAAGAATATTATTACACGAAAAAAAATATTTAAATGCAATTTTTTGTAAAAAATAAAGAAAGAATGACATATTTTCAAAACTTCTGTAGTAATAGTATTTTATTTTTCTATATAGGTATGACTTCCATACAAAGCCTGAAGTAAGATTTTTGAAAAATTCGTATTATTTTCGGAATTGAAATCAAATGAAGTACTCGTAGTAACCGGTGTTTTTTGTTTATCCTACCCCAATATTCCGCCAAACATATTTTTTTGATTTTATTGACTGTAGGGAACAAATAAATAAATAAATAAATTACTCAATAAATAATTAGCATTAATTAGTAAAATAAATTATTACAATAAATACTTAATTAAGTTACCAATAACACGTGGATTTATGTATTCACATTTTACATGATTCAAAAATAGAAACAGCAAATAATATAAAATTCATCGTTTCAGAAGCACCAAGTCATACAAGAAGAAAAATCTCACTTCAGTCTATAATAACAAAACTAAAAATACGATGATTACAATGTTTTTCATTTATAGTCACCAGTCTGCTTCTACAGGCTTACAAATAGTCACAGAATAAAATTTGTTTTTCTAGGTTTTTTTGCAATTTCATTTAGACTTCCTCAGTTTGGATGGTGACGTTGCTTGAATTCAGCTTTTTGCAAGACCACTTAAACTTTCATTATGCGTGATACTTCTTAAGGTGACTGCTTACCTTGAAAATGTCATTTTTCGGCTACATAAGGCATTTTTTTTATATTTCAAAATCTTACAGTTTGTACATTTTTCTTTACAAAACAGTTTTTCTTTTTCCTTTACGCGAAACAGAAATAAAGTTATAGTGATTTTAAAAAAACATCACTCTATGTGCAAAAGGGCTGTAAGATAAAACTTTAAATGAGTTTTTCTCAAAATTACGTTTTCGAAAGCAACGCTTTACCAGATACATGATATCTTAAGAACCAAACCAGATAACGTTTTGAAATTTTGTGGGAATGTTTATTATACCATTTTTCATAAAGTGGACAGTAAGTTTTGCTGTAGGTTAAATATTTTTTCATTTAGGGTAGTTTTTATAAAGAAAAAACTTAAAAAACATCAAAATTTTCGTATCATTATGTGTAATTGTCCGTAATTTTTTTGTATTTTAATATTTCTCTTAGATTTTGGTTCATTTTGAAGATCACCGTATTATGTACGTTGTGTGTAAAGAAAATTATGATAATTGTATTAGAAATTTTTATACAGTGTTACCCGTTTTAGTAAAAATTTGGTAAAATTTACTTAAAAACAACCAATTTTTCCAAAAGTGTACAATATTTATCTAAAAAATTTTATGTATTTACACATTTTTTTTTTACTTTTCTTCCTAAAAACACTCAATTTGTTTCAAAAATTTGTTTTTATAAAAAAATTGGGTCCGAAGGGAGGCAGTCACCTTAAGCAAGTTTTTAACCTTCTCAAAGTCAAGAAAGATCTCTCTCTTGTTTAATTTCTTATAGCAGTGCTTCTCAAACTTTCAATACTTGCAACCCAATATTCAATCACAATTTTTACCCCCATAAAAATAACAATGTGTTGAATTCGATAATGCGATACTTTGACGCTAAAGCTACAATACGACTTTTAAACCCTCTTCGCCACCGACGTATATAAACGTCTCGCTCAACCAGTGCGTAAATTTCTCCGGACATGTATATGCATCTTTCGGAAATATGTTCACTACTTATTATTCCGAAGACTTTGGAATGCAATAAAATGACCTTAACACTGTTTGAGAAGGATTTACTTATTTCACAAAGAGGATTTTCTTATATATTTTCCCCCCCCAAATACCGAAAATGCGTGCATACGTGAAACGTGGATTGGGAGTGAATCACGTATCTTTTAATCTGCAGTTAAGGGATTAATTACAAGCCGTACAAAAGATCCAGATAAGTGTTAATTTTGGCATATAATTTTATATATGACCAGCCGCGCGAGGTGCGGTCACTGGTAATTATTAAACTTGTTCTTAACTTAGTATTGTTAAGATAATTATAAAGTTCACATTGTGCAGTACTGATACATTTATAAATGTATTATATTAGTGTGAATGTATTTTTTTTTCATTATGACAGAATTTTTTTTGTTTGTTTTACTTTCAAAAAATTAATAATTTTTTGAAATAATCTTTTGTTTTCAACTTTTCAATAAACTCGCGCCCCCCTTTTAGCGTTATCACGTCCCCCAAGGGGGTGCACCCCACAGTTTGAGAAGCGCTGCCTTAAGTGTCCCGACGTATGTAAACTTTTCGCTCAGTCAAAGCGTTAAATGTCCGGACGTATATATACGTCTTTCTGAAGGCTTTGGAATGCTATAAAAGGACCTTGAAAGTGTTTGCGAAGGATTTACTTATTATTCATTTTCTCCCCTCCCACTAATACATCGCATATACGCACGCCTACGTGGAAAACGTGTGGCTCTGGGAAACGAATCGCGCAACTTTTAATCGGTAATTAGGGACTATTATATCAAGATAAGTGTTAATTTTTATATATAATTTTATATATGACAAGCCCATAGGGTCACTGGTTACTATTAAACTTGTTCTTAACTTAGTATTTTTAAATTAATTATAAAATACATTGTGCAGTACTGATACATTTACAAGTGTATTATTTAAATGTAAATGAGCATTATATTTTTTTATTATGCCAGAATGTATTTTATTCGCTTACTTTCAATAAATTAATAATTTTTAAAAATAATTTTTTGTTTTCGACTTTTCAATATGCTTGCGTGCCCCCCTCGTAGAGTTATCACCCCCCCTAGGGGTGCGCCCCACAGTTTGAGAAACGCTGCGCTATAGGAAGAGTGCACAACTGAAGGAACTGAAATTATTGTAATTAATTATAGAACTGAAATTACTGTTATTTTTGTATGTAATTATTTTACATACTGTGTATATATAGGATTACAGTAACACCCCAAACTTTTTTTTTTACGCGATGGGTGGATTGAATTGAGTTGAGTTTGGTGTTTTATGGCGCAAGAGCCAGTTTTGGCTATACTGCGCCAAACATTCATTAGTCTGTGGTCTGGACTGTAAAAGAAGAAATTGGATGACAAGATGGAGGGTCGAAAGTAGAGAAGGATCACTGGGGTACCCCGGGGTCATACGTGATGGGTGGATTGAGTGATAACCTCGTAAGTCGGGGTATTATTTCGCATATAAATACATATAAATTATTTTTAGTTGGGGCAGGAGACGAAAGAAAATGATAATTCAGAAGAAGAAAAAATGTTAGTTTGCACATATTCGAAATCGAAAGAATAAGTTATTTTGATGTAGAAGGTTTCACAAAATCTAACACAATAGTCTGCCAGCTCAAATATATTTTTTTCTCCCGCAATATTTCCTTGCGCCATGCTAATGATTTTTTTTCACCTGGTTCTGTAGAAAAAAATACGCTCATCATTGCAGTCAAAATTTTCTAAAGTTTGTATAACCATTTTTTCAATTAAACTCTGAGACCTGTCAAATTCCCAACACAATCATTCGCTCATCTGACTCAACTGGATCTTAAGTCTGAAGTACTTCAATGTCTTGCTCATGAATTTCTATGAGCTCATCAATTGACAGCTCCTGATTGTGAGAATCCAGCAGTTCTTAAACGTCATCACTATCACTTCTGAATTTATTTGCCAGGTAAGATCACAACTTCTTCAATCGCATTACCATTTTCCCTAATTTTACAGTCCCCCCCAAACAAAAGACGAATCGACGAGATTTGAAAATCACATAACTCCGGGGTCGTTAAGTTGGGGTAGCGTAACTCGCGAGATGTTATTGCATAATCAATCGAAAAAATCAAGGGCGATGGGGGGGGCAGTCCAGATTTCTCTGGACCCCCTCCCTCGTGCGCGCCACTAAATACAATGTATAAATATATGTCGCAAGAAAATGATGAAATTAGGACTTTCATCGAATCCCTACGGGAGATGATCCATTCCCGCAAGAGGTTAAAATAACGTCTTTTTGAGGTCCTTTCCTTTAGGTAAGTGATTTGATCAAATCCCCAAACTGTTTTAGTGAAATGATGAAATGAACAAGTCAGCCATTTTCTTAAAGATATGGGGCTGATATTTAGGGGATTGATAATACTACCTGTATGGTTAGGAAATACAAGGACTCGACCCCCAGGTGTCTTCCCCCTCCCCTTGACAGCATTTTGCCAATGCAAACCTGATTAGTTCATTTAATCATTTCACTGAAACCGTTCAGGGTTTGATAAATTCACTTACTTTCATCATGGAAATGACCTTGAAGAGACGCTTATTTTAACATCTCCCGTCAATAGATCCTATTCTTAGGGATCTCCCGCCCCCTATCCCTTAGATTTCACATCATCCCTAAGGGATGGGGGGTGGAGAGACACCTGGGAGGTCGAGTCCTGTACTTTCTAGCCATACAGGTAGTACTATCGATCCCCTAAATATCAACCCTATATCTTTAAAAAAAAATGGCTGACTTGTTCATTTCATCATTTCACTAAAACAGCTAGGGGATTTGATCAAATCACTTACTTACATCAGGAAAAGGACCTCAAAGAGACGTTATTTTAACATCTTGCGGGAATGGATCATCTCCCTTAGGGATTCGATCAAAGTCCTAATTTCATCATTTTCCTGCGACAGCTATATTACCGCTAAGTGAAGAGAGCTTCAGTATCAATTAACAATAGAAGGGAGGAAGACTGTGAGAACAATCGAATTAAACAGCCCCCGCCCTCGAACCCAATTTGCATAAGTTCACTCTCATGGCCAACACCGGCGAACAACCCGGTTGCCAGGCGAACCTTCTAAATTGGATTCAATAAACACCTCATTCCGTTCCACTTCCGTTTTCCATCAAAAAACGATAAAAAAACAAGCAAGAGAAATATTGTTTTTCCCTCCGATACATACAATAGACGAAGCGGGACTTAACAAAGCGTGATATCGGCGGCTACACCAAATGACCTCTCGATCGCTTGTTAATGCGGTTTTTCGCCCAACAAGAAAATCGTTTGCAGCTAACAATGGTTGTGGGTGTCCCTAACAATAGGAAGTGATTTCGGTTTCATTCTGGCATGTGCTGCTGCTGCTGGCTGTTTTGCATTTTGTTCTGTTAAGAACGGGAAGACTGTTGGGACTTCGGGGTTGTGCGGAGTGTGTGTGTGTCGAATCTGTTACAGGGTTGTTGTTTTTTTAATTGTCGGCACTCGACTGTGTCGAGAGTAGTGTGGTGATATGGAGATCGTTTTTATGTAGGCCAGGATATGTTCTTGAAAAGGAAAATCGTTAAGGTATCCGACTCCGTTCGGAAACGTGATATTAAAAAAGCGCATCAATGGATAATTTTCGTGATATTTAGTGTCACTTAGATTAGAATAGTGTATAAAATTGTTTTAAGGATATTTGGACAAAAAAAATTATTTAAATACTGAATTTTTCGGGAAAAATTAACTTAGAATGCCTATTGTGGGCTCTTATGTTTTAAATTCCTTTTGAAAAGAAAAATGTTTCATTATCTTGTAGTATTAATGCCCTCAGATAAAAAATTTTTGGGACCTTGTACAGAGGCTCAACTATGAATTTTTGAAAAATTAAACTTTTTTTATTTTTTGAGTTACAAACTTTTCCATTGAAAAATAATTATCGGCGTTTTTTCTTAAAATTTCCTCTCCCTCTGTTGTCGTAAAATATGGATAAACCCGCTTCTAAGTTATATATTTCAAAAATTCTAGTTGAGCCTCTGTACAGAGGTCTGAGCTATATACAGGCCAAATATTATTATAACAGAAGAATTTTCACAAAAGGAGAACATTTTGAAAAATGGTCATTCTATGTTCCTTTTTTGTCAAAATATTGTACTTTTAAATAATTTTTTTATTGTAATACTATTCTTAAAACAATTTTATATACATTTTCTAATCAAAGTGACACTGAATATCATAAATATTATCCATTTATACGCTTTTGCAAAATCACGGTTCCGAACGTAGTCGGATACCTTAAAGATATTAACACTAAACCTATACCGATATTTTATACATACCTATTTTCTACCTATAGCGGTCGAGCGATCTTTCTTTAAGTAAACGCTATTTTTTTTTCCAGTTGATTATAAATAATTCACAACTTATCGTGGGAAATAAAAAACAAAATAACTGTCATGTAATAATTAAAAAAAAACTTTTTTTTTAGAGTTTAGGCATGTACGTTTTTGGAAAGAATTATATTTTGAAAAATTATATTTTATTTCGTGGGTCGATAAATGAGTACCAAGTTTGCTTGGGGACTTAAAGACTGGGGGCCTCGCTTCAGACTGACCACCTGATCGGGACATCTGCTCATGCACCTCAACACCCAATGGTCACGTATACTGGGATGGGCACAGTAGGCCCTGGCCCTCATGGGCTGTATTGCCACTGAGTATAAGTATTCCTTATTGTCGCACTATAAAGCAGCACTAAAGTTGGTGGCGAAGGACCTCGTAATTTCCAACCTCGGTCAATTGACGATGACAACACCTGAGCCAACATTCCTTTCTTGCATTAATATTCAAGTTTCAATATTCTAATTTCTCCTTTTCTCTTCACGTTCGTCTTCGGAACTAGAGAAAACAATCTCATTCTTATTCGTCCCCTGCGTGTACATTCACAAAGTTCTCTCTTCCTTATTATCCTTCTCTAATTGCTCAGAGTCAGTGTCTCATACGTCATATATACCAGGGATGGCGAACCAATGGCACGCGACACAATATTTCGGGCACACCTCCGATCAAAACGGTTTGCATTTTACTTCAAAATAACAGAGTTCACTATGAAGTTTTACGATCAACGTGAGAGATTAGTTGCTATGCGGTGGGGAACACACTCGTTTGTTATTGTCTTGCCTTAGTTACGTCATGGACCGCAATTGCTAATGATGCGAAGTTTGTCTACGCATAGCATAGTTAATTTCATTGACACTACTCTATTTTTAAGTTTATATTTGTGTTATATTTACGATTTCTAACCGTTATTTAACATGGCTAGTTAAGAAAAAAGACAATAAGTGCAAAACAGTTAATGTAACCAAAATTTTTAAACTTGTTGGACCTATCTAAAGACAAAGTGATGTGTGTTTTATGTTCTGAAACAGTTTCATGAACATCGTCTGTAAAACGGATTCCAGGCACATTTAACTCTTCGAAAGTGCTGGCTCATGCTATTTTAACTATACAGTAAGACCCCGCTTAATGCGTAGGATACGTTCCATCAAAGCAGAGCGTAATGCGAAACAGCGCTAAACGAGGCTATCTTAACATGTAAATAATGGGTTAGGGGAAGATGGATAGAAAATTGGGTTTGGTATTAAATTTAATAATTATGTTTTTAATAAAAATAAAACTTACATTTATTTTTACAAAAAATAAAACAGATAAAACGAATACATACATATAAAACAAATAAAAATTCTAAGTCAATCAGATCATTCAGTCTATTCTGTGTTTAACTGCCTTTGCAAGGAAGGCATATTGTTGAAGTTGCCAAATTCAATGCAGCACTAATCTGAGATGGACGTTCACCAGAATCTAATCTTCTAATCACTTGCATTAGTTTCAATGAAATGCTTTTTGGTTGCTTTCTTTTCTTGTTTTTCATTATCACCTATGATAAAAATTAAAGATCATAATATGTGTCACTGTATTAATCGTTATAGTATTATATAAATTTATACTTACAATAATGTCAACAAATGTTTCAAATGATAAAAATGCGTCCGTACAACACCGTACCAAACAAGAAACACAACTACACTGTTTTGGATATGTTATGTACATATTTTAAAACCTACAATTTCGGGGAGTCCCCGTAGCGCTGCGAGCAATTTCGGGGAATCCCCGGGTTGAAATAAAAGAGCGCTAAACGAAACAGTGTTAAGCGGGTCTTACTGTATTTTCATTTACCTCTGCCTGCAAGTCATTTTCAGAGATGAAAAACATTAAAGAACGCTTAGAAACCGTTTGGCAGATGATTCCAATTCAGCATACATTCTGCTAAAAGTAACATTTTACAATCCTAACATATTATTTATCATCTAATCGGCAACAATAGAGATAATTTGAATTACACGTATAACTAAAACATTTGTTGTTGTTATGTTGTGACTAAGGCCACCTGCCTGACGAAGTCAGATCGAGGCCGGAAATTCATCACCGGCAAAGGGTTTAAAAGTTTTCTTTCCGTAGCTTTGAGCATCATGTAGGTAAATACGATTTTGCTTGGTTCCACCCCAATTTAGAGGGTGAACACCCTGGGGGTGGTGAGGGCCTCCATCTCTCTTCCCTTCCACCAACACATGGGGATTCGGCCGACGGCTATTTAGAGTAGCCCCCCATGCCGCAAAGGCACTATACATTCAAACGTCCATGCCTTCCGGGATTTTCAACCAGTCCTCGGCACGCAGTCAGCGTCGCTAACCACAAATACCGGTTAAGGACACTAAAACATTTACTACTATACAGTACATAAAAAAGAAATTTTTCGTAGTAAATTGAGTTGTAAGAGTTTTTAGTATTTAGTTTTATTATTTTTCTAATAATCACAAGTCAAAATTATTTGACGGCACCTCTATACTTCATTAAACATCTCTTTAGAAAAAATAGCACGTGGAATCTATAAAAGTTCACCACCCCTGATATATACCATCTTCACTCGCAGAATTTTCTTCATCATCTGTTTTAGAGCATAGGTCATTTCCATTATTTATTTCTTCTAACAATTAATTTCCTTTGAATTGACTTTTCAGAGGTAAGCTTTTGAATTTGCGATTGAATAACCTAATATGGAAAATACTGAAATTACTACATAACTAACATTTTTTATTTATGACCCAAAGTTTGAGGCCTATTATTACTACAAGTAGTCGCAAACATTTGTAAAGATTGTTATTTTGTCTCGTGGATTACTTATAGCCGGCGCTCTATACCGCGCATAAAACAAAATGTACAAGCACGATACTGTACATAATGAGATGAGATTATCTTGATAAACCTGGAAGTTTGAGGCCTCAAAGCTTTATAAACTCATGAACTTCACAAAGTTTCAAAAATTTGTAGAGGTCAAAAGACCACTCAAGGTAAATAACGAAAGAGTACATATGATTATCAGGAAAAGGAACAAAAAAATATAGCTATAAATATAGCTGAAAAACTATATATCTAAAATATATATTACAAAAAAAAAAGTCGAGCAGTAAATTCAAGAAAAATGAAAACCTGGAATTTGTAGTTTTCATTAAGTTTCAAAAACGGTCATTTGACGCTTTGGTCGGTTTAGTGTTAAATTTGATTAGAGTATCTCTTTGGTGTATAAACTCATCGGTACTATGGTAGATTCGTCATTAGAAATTCTAACTTTCAATGCAGATAATAATGAACCGTTGATTAAAATGAAAAATTTGAAAGGATGCAGAAACAATGACTGGTTTCGAATCTATTTGAACTGAGACGTCTTCGACTGGATTTTTATTTTATTACATAAAATAATGTTTTAAATATGAAATTTTAATTGATATATTATATAATAAATGCATTACACCTCAATTAGCCGTTCATAAATGAAAATTTCAATATAACTTTGGAATTGTCAATAACATAATATTATTTATCGAACTCCGTCACTGTCACACAAAATTAAGCACGGGAAAAAAACAACACAAAGACTGATTTACATATATTGAACGAGTGTCTTTGTAGGACAAAAAAAAAACTATACTTCAGATTGCGCTTTAAAATTATTCTGAGGTTACTAGAGTCGACAGAATTTTTATTGGAACATAAACCTAAATATTCGAATACCTTGAATTTTTCTTAGACATCGGTCTAAGCAATTGAAGAATATTGTTATAAAATGTTGGATATATGACCTAAAAAAACATATTTTCAATAATTTTGGTTGTAGAAAACGTTTTGTTGCATTAAAATATAATGCACTTTATAAATGGTACAAGATGGAAAAAGTAGTACACCTTTAAACATTCATTACTAACTGTCATGCGACAACTTTAAAATCAGTCGTTTGTTTGTTGCTATGGTAACACAGAGTTAAACTATAACAGTAACGATAAAATGAATTACATTATTTAGTAATTCAATAAGAACTTCAGCCCGACGATTTTCTGGATATGATTCCAGATAAGCGTGGAGTAAAAAATAGATTTGAGGGGTAAAACAAGTAATTAAAGGAAAAAAAAAAAATAAGTCATTTCCCTCAGGTCAAAAAAGAAAATTTTTATTTTGTTATTTTTTATTAAATAGTTAAAATTAATATAAATATTTGCTGTGTGGATGTCTATAAAAAATCCAAACATCACGCGAAGAGATCTTTTTGGGGTGGTCGATAGTATAGGCCGGAACGGAAGGTAACGAGATCGAATCCTTCCTTCCTACATATGTATACACAGATGACAAAATCTCACAATTAAGTGACGAAATAAAAACCTATTTTCCTTGTAATGAATTTTCCATTTTCCTTTCTGTACAGGATGTTGGATTTTTTGATTTATTTTTAACTATTTCTTCATTAATTAAATTTAATTATTCTATAATAAAATAGTACAATAAAAAAGAATCAAATTCTCAGAAATTAGGCCATCCCGGGTAGGATTTGAACCAACGAATTTTGGATTAGAAGTGCAACGCGCTATCCATTGCACTACAGGGACACAACGAATGATTTTCCTTTTTATATATGCTGCTGGACTATTACTTTTGTTACTATTTATTCATTTTTTAATTTAACTAATGAATTAATGTTTGAAAAAACTCTATTAACATTAAGTGTCATTCATTACAAGTTGAATAAAATGTATTTGAACTCGAATGGATCAATAGAAAGTCTTTTATTAACGATTGAAAATTTTAACAAGATATATTAGGTTGGGGAAAAAGAAACCCACATTTATTTTTTCGGTAGATGACTGTAATGTCGATATCTCGTGAAGCATCGATCATACAATTTAAAATTTGTGCTCGTTGTCAAGATGACATTTTCCCTAAAAATTTTTTCTTTTTTTTTTTTGGTCCATTCGGTTGTGAGCGGGGTTAAAATGGAAGCCCAACAAAGAAAATTCAGTTCTTTTTTTCATTTTTTCGTTGATAAAAAAAATAAACCACAATTGGAATGTTTTTATTGGATAAACATTGGGAATTTTTTTTGGGTTTTCCCCAGGTTTTTTTGTTTTAAAGATGCACCCCCAGGCGGCCGTAAAAATGTGTAAATCAAAAAAAATAATCGAAGTTGACCAGCATGTTAGTAGTCGTAGCACCCCCAGGGCAAAAGATCGACCATAAAACATTTTTAAACCTTTGGGCAAAGTTGGATTAAAAAGGGCTCCATTTTTTTAAACCCAATTTAAACCAAAAAACATGATGGATCGAATTTCCATCAGTGAAGCCTTGGCGAAACGAAATGAAATCGACGCATTTTTCAAACGGATGGTGACTGGGGATGAGAAATGGGTCACATATTACAATATTGTATGAAAACGATAGTGGTTAAAGCACCGTGAAGCAGCTCAAACGGTGGCCAAACCAGAACTAACATCCAGGAAGGCTCTACTGAGTGTTTGGCGGGACTGGAAAGGAATAATTTATTATGAGTTGCTTCCGTAGGGCCAAACACAAATTCCGATCTCTACACAACGGGACCGTTTGGGAAGCTAGCAATTGACCAAAATTGCCAGTGGGCCCAAAAGAAGAGGTGTTGCGTTCCTAGGGCAACGACAGGCCATACACTTCTGAAAGGCTTTGGAAAACCGGGGGCTTTTAAAATTTTAATATCCACCATATAATTCGTACATGGCACCAAGCGATTACCCCCTTTTTCCAAAAAACTTCCAGAGTGATAAGAAAATTTGGGGTCAAAGGGGAAATTTTTGAAAATCGATTACTAGGTTTTTTGAATAAGGGCCAAAAATTCTATAGAGAGGCATTATGAAGTACCTTTAAAATGGCAAAAATTATACAACAAAACGGACATATTTGAACCCAAATTAGACAATCGGAAGATGTTAAGGTATCCGACTACGTTCGGGAAACCCTGATTTTGCAAAAACGTATAAATGGATAATATTTAGGATTTTGTGGCACTTAGAAGAAAATGAAAAAAGTTTTAAGAATATTATTACAAAAAAAATTTTTAAATACAATATTTTTGACAAAAAAGAACATAGAATGACCCATTTTTTAAAATATTCTCCTTTTTGAACAATGTTTATTATAATAATATTTTTCCCTTTTTAGCTCAGACTTCTAAAAGGCTCAACTAGAATTTTTGAAATATATAACTTAAATTGGTTTATCCAAATTTTGCTCAGGGGGAACAATTTAAAAACATAATTACAATGGGTTTTTAACTTGAAAAATTGAATTTTTTAAAATCATTTGAGCCTCTGTATAGAGGTCAGTATATATTGGCAAAATATTATTAAATAGAAGCATTTTTACAAAAAGGGGAAATTTTGAAAAAAAAAAGGGTTATTCAAAGTTAATTTTTGCCGAAATAGTGTATTTAAATAATTTTTTTGTCAAGATGTCCTTAAAACAATTTTATACATGTATTCTAATCTAAGTGACACTAAATATCATGAAAATTATCCATTTTTGCGGTGTTTTTAAAATCATGGTTCCGAACGTAGTTGGATACCTTAAATAGTCTTGATTTTCATGCACAAATAATGGATTTTTTCCCCAACCTAATATAAATATATATATATATATATATATATATATATATATATATATATATATATAGGGAATGAATAGTAGAGTGATTTATAATAGTAGGAATTTTGAAGGAATAAACTGTACGGTAACACTTTTTTATGCTTCACATGAAGATGAACCACTTAAAATGTAAAAATTAATGTTTCGTTTCATGAATCGCTTACAAAATATAATGAATAAAATTTTGTATGTTTAATTGAAAATCTATTATTAAACCTTACCTTTTGCTAGTACTAAATCTCATTTATTCTTCTTACATTAGGTAATTAATTTTTTTGATTAAGAAAAATGTAAAAAATTTAATGTAAACTTACAAAATACACGTATTACGAATAATATAAGCCATAAGATGAAAGATCCACATAAATCTGACACCTTAAAAATTGTTTGCAAAATAGAATATTTTTAAATGTAAAAATGCCTTAAGGTAAATTTTATCAGTACCTGTTTCGAGAAACTTCTTTTGAAAAGTTAATATTATTGTCTTGCACAGATGACAGATAAAGGGCTTCAGGCAAATTCATTCAGCTTACACTTCAATGCCTAGACATTCAATACTTGCACATGACACCACAAAAACCACAGAATCAAAAAAGTTATTTTAAAAAATTTCACTTGTTCACAAAAAAAAATAAATAAATAAATAAATAAAATAAGAAAATGTTTTTAAAAGAAAAATCTGAAATCTGATGTTCTATTTTTATAAAAAATACATCAAAACAATTTTTATAAGCCTGCTTTTATATATTACTATCTACAATAACACTTGTTTTTCATCGCAAATGTGTATTTTGATCTGATCTGGTTTTTTTTGTTTTCCAATTCCTACCATTAGTTTACTCTCTCCCTATATCTACTCAAGTTCAAATACATTTTTTTAAACTTATAGTGGATGACACTTGATGTTAATACAGTTTTTTCAAATATTAATTAATAAATTAAATTAAAAAATTAATAAATAGTAACAAACAAAAATAATTAATTAATAGTCCAACATCATATATAGAAAAGAAAAACGTTCGTTGTGTCCCTGTAACGCAATGGATACGCGTTGGACTTCTAATCCAAAGGTCGTGGATTCGAATCCCACCTGGGATGGCCAAATTTCTGAGAATGTGATTTCTTTTTTACTATACTATTTTATTGGAATATTTAAATTTAATTACTGAATAAATAGTAACAAAAAACAACAAGTAGTCCAACACCCTATATAGAAAAGAAAAAGGAAAAATGCAAGGAAAATCGCCTTCTATTTTGCCACTTAATAGTCTGATTCTGGCCTATGTAGATGCATGTTTTATATTAATAATTATTTAAAAAAAAAAGTAGCCAAAAAAAAAAAATTTCTTCTTTGACCTAAGTAGGAATTGGCTTAATTTTTTTTTTTAATATTACTTGTTAAATTAGTGATTTAAAATATAACATTTTGGCCGATTTTAAAGATAAAAAAAAAATCATTATAAGATTACATTTTTCCCAATAAGGAATGGATCTCTGTAAATGCTACTAATTTGAATAAGGTTAAAAATTAGTAATAATAATAAACATATTCGAGTACTTTAAGAAGGATAACAACGCCACGAGTTAATTTTGAAGATTAAATATAAATAATACTAAATTTCTAGAATAAACTTTTGAAAACAATAAAAATACAGGATATGATTAAATAATTAAGGACTAGTGAGACTGTGTTATTGTTCCTTAAGCCACACTTGATTTCGATTGTGTCAGATTCAAAAAAATTTATCAGTCAGGGGGATGGACACCTGTGGTTGCCCCGCCGGCCCCGGGGGAGAACAAACACCCTGGGTGGGTTATGGGCCTCCCACCAATCTTCCCCTTTCACCAACCTCACGAGAGGAATTAGGCTCGACGGCTATTTAAATTCCCCCCTGCAAAGGCAC
Source organism: Trichonephila inaurata madagascariensis (assembly GCA_019973955.1). Taxonomy (NCBI): domain Eukaryota; kingdom Metazoa; phylum Arthropoda; class Arachnida; order Araneae; family Nephilidae; genus Trichonephila; species Trichonephila inaurata. Next base: position 76,916 of record BMAV01002014.1, on the reverse strand, counting down.
TATCATTTACAAAATATCCCCAGGGGTTAAACCCAGTCCCTACGGGGCTGCAGTCATGCCCAAACCGGAGGAGTGACTATAACTGATAAGTAATAATTGCTAATGATTAAGGTATCCGACTACGTTCGGATCAGTGATTTTACAAAAGCGTATAAATGGATAATATTTATGATATTTAGTGTCACTTTGATTAGAAATTGTATATAAAATTGTTTTAAGAATAGTATTACAATAAAAATTATTTGTAAATTTTTGACAAAAAAATTTAAATTAGAATAACCTTTTTTCAAAATATTCTCTTTTTGTGAAAAATGCTTCTATTATAATAATATTTTGCCTGTATATAGCTCAGACCTCTGTACAGAGGCTCAACTAGAAATTTTGAAATACATAACTTAGAAGTGGGTTTATCCATGTTTTACGAAAACACAGAAGGGAGAAATTTTAAGAAAAACCGATAATTATATTTCAATGAGTTGTAACTCTGAAAATAATGTGAATTTTTCAAAAATCATAGTTGAGCCTCTGTACTGAGGTCTGAGCTATATTCAGGCAAAATATTATTATAATAAAGCCTTTTACAAAGGAAAAAGGTTATTCTAAGTTAATTTTTTGCCGAAATATTGTATTTAAATCATTTTTTTTTGTCAAAATGTCCTTAAAATAATTTTATACATGTATTCTATTCTGACACTAAATTTCACGTAAATTATCCATTTATGTTTTTAAAATCACGGTTCCGAACGTAGTCGGATACCTTAAAAAGAAAATCATGATGTCAGGGTTAAGAAAAAATCCTGATGTCATGATTATAAAAAAAAACATGATTAAAGAAATCATGATGCCATGAGACATTTACAGAATTTAGAACTGTTTTTCCATGATTCTCTAAAAATAAAAGAAAATTCATTTTAGTTATAGTTTTTCATTCTTACCCAGCAAGTAATTCATACTTAGGCGATTGTCTTTTTCTATTAAACAAAAGCGTTGATTCACTTCATAATTTTAACCATTGCCAAAGATAATTAATTTAATCATTGGCAAAAAAAGTAAATGTTTTATAGCTTTTACATTAGAAATTCACGAATCATCAGAACGGGAATTTTTAAGTGAGTGTTAATTAATGTCACATTATAAAGCAACACAAAGGTTATTGATGACGTATCTCGTAATTTCGAACTAAGGGCAAATGACGATGACGACACCTGAGCTGCCACCCCCTTCTCCCAACTACCACACCACACCAAAGGGAGGACGTTTGAGCTCTCGACAGATTTAACGTGCATCGCTTCTCTACACGACGGATCTCCAGTAGTACAAGGCTCGAACTCATGACACTTGGTCCACGAGTCCGTTAACTTGACCACTAGGCTACCGCGCCCATACAGGGACTTTTAAGGCATTCGTTATTTAATTGACTGCAAATTTAACTTAACGTATAAAAAATAATTTCAAAAAATTGTTTATGGATTTAAAAATAAACATTTTAATCGTTTGAATTTTTTTTTCTCATAAACAATTCCAATGTTCGATTGAAACATGATAAATTATAAAGTGGAATTTTAATTTGACAGCAAAATTACTTTAAAAAAAATAAGAAATTTTGAACGCACTTTACTATCAATTGTTTTATTTTAGAATTTTTCAAAATAAATAAATAAATAAATAAATATTTTAAAGAATTTGTGTCGCGATTTTTTTTTTAAAAGGAACAATTTTCACGCTCATAAATGCTTCTTAAAAAAAACTTGGGAAAAAAAAAGAAAAGAAAAACGTAAACATTTCATTTTTGGCCTTTTACATGTTTTTTTTTTTTTTTCAAAACAAAAAGCACCCAAAATTTAAAGGGAATTTTGATCAGCAATGGTAATCAGGGCTTTAGGTTTTTTCGGGGAAAACACCTTCGGCCTTGGTTGAACAATGAGTGGTTTTGCGATTCTTGATGTACAAGCTGTTGAGGCTGACATCTGGAGCTACAACAAAAAAAACAAGGCCAATACATCACAAGAATAATCAATCAATCATAATCCATCAGATATCGTTCAAGTTGACTCGTGTTTAATTTTATGCTTACAGAGCGTTTTGAGTGCCTTTTCTGTGACTATGAAGATTTATAGGATTGCAAATGCATTGCATTATACATGAAGTAAGTCAATTTCAACGGATGGTATTAAGGTGCTGTACTTATTCTGAGAAGTGCATATTTTTGATGCATTTGAAAAATTGCTAAAGTTTTAGTAGTCTGTACGTAGTAGGATTCAAAAGTTCCCGGACTGAGTCTATAACGTGAAAATGTTTTGAAGTAAAGCGACTAGGATAACGTTTTAGTGTTACTGCATCCTCTCCCTATAATGCTAAAAGTGGTTTGTCCATAATCATGGGATCGGTGGCTCACCAAGGCATCGTTTTTTTTTCTAGTAATCGGCGATTGAAAGAAATGGCGTTTGTTGAGCAGAGAATGAAATCAAATTCTGTAGAGTGCTACGGAGACTGACGAAATGTTCGAAGCATATGCACAACAGTGATACATTATCTCAAACTCAAGCTTTTCAGTAGCATCGACGTTTCATGGAAGGCAGGGGAAGTTTATAAGACGAGGAAATCTGTGGGGACGTCGGCAGACTTCTCACACCGCTGAAAACATTGAAAAAGTTTCTACTGCGGTTCGCAAGAACAGGCTTTAAACAACACGACGGGGTAAAAACGAAAACAACTGCATTGCTACATGTTCTGTGCTCTCCGAATCTCGCTCCCTACGAATTCAAACTATTTCCTGAACGGGTACTTGGCTTTCAGGGTCGTCGATTCCAACCTGCAGATGAAATCTAAAGTGCATCGCAGGCTGAATTAAAGGGCATGGTTATAAATGGATTCCAGAAATGTTTCAATTACCTTTACAAGCGATGGAATAAGTGTGTTGTTGCTCAAGGGTCTTATTTCAAAAAAGGATGTGATTCAGCAATTTAATTGGTCATATTTTTTAAGTTACAGACACAGTAAGGGAACTTTTGAATCCTACCTCGTACCTCAAATGGATTCTAGGTCATTAAATATAATATATTGAAATAATGTATCAACCCACGTTGTACAGAATGTAACAAATATCCCTACAAAAAAGAGGAAGAGATCTGTTACCATGCGTACCAAACAGTACCAATTACCATATAATACGGCGTATAACACGCACTTTAAACACAAGAATTAATATTTAAATTTACGGGTGCACGTTATACGCCGGATATAAAAATGGCAGGTTTGAAAAGAAAGCAAAGATGACCATAAAAAAATGTGGATTTTTAATGTACCTAAATGCTGTTTATTTTAAAGAGATGACGTACCTTATGAACTTTCCTTGTTGGGTAACATGAAAAAACCGGGGGTTTTTTTTGTCTACCGCTTCATCTTTAGGCATATCATCGAATTCTATTTCATTTTCACCATCACTGTTAATTTGATCGATCAATAAATAATCATCTTCCGTTCCATTGTAGTGGTAGATATGCTACACTACAATGCTACACTACTAACATTTTTAATAACATTTTTAAATAACATAACATTTTAATTCATTCCGTGCTTTAATAATCTATCCACACACTATTCATAGACTTCAAAAGATAAAAGCATTACACATGCACATTTTGGATTCTTCGGGGAAAAAAGTGCGTGTTATACGGCGAATACATCTATAACAAAAAAAAATGCAGTTTGAATGTATAGGTGCGCATTATACGCTGAAATCAGTGGCGTAACGTACAACCCCGCATTGCGGAGGGGGGGGCAAGGCCTGACTGCCTCCATGTACCTACTCTTAGTAAAATCCAACTTGGGGCCCAAAACCTGAATTTGCAGGGGGTCAAATGTTCTCCGTATACTAAAATTGTAAGGCAAACGATTGTGTTGAATATCTAGCGTAGAGTTCTTGATCTTTGTTGTACTCTTGATCTTTGTTGTATGGATTTTTTGTATCTAAAATGAGAATTTTATGTCTCTTCCATTGTACAAAGAGGTAGCAAAGGAGTTCATTGTATACTGGTATAAGGGGGTGACTCAATGTAATAAAGGGACACGAGGAGAAGGGGTTCTTAACCAAGTCCCCTAGTTCATTAAAACACGTTTATTAAACAAAACAAACATTTACATACACATTTAGAGGACAGACATTTAAAATAGAATTAAAAAGATCGAAGCACACATGCTCGAACGTCCTTACAGGACCGAAGCTTGGGCATCACTGAATATTATTCGACCGCGAGATGGCGTGATAGTCTTTCTGCTGTTAATATGGGAGGAGTTTAAGCGGACGGTGGTTACGCTGATATATATATTGCTACGCGGGGAATCTAGTACTTTAAATTTATTTTTTGTTTATGCTGCTTTGGGAATCCCACACAGGTTAGCTTTCTAGACCCTCCCCATTGCTAAGTTCCAAAGTTTCAGGGCCGCCATGCCCTGTAAGTGCTATCATCCAACGGCAATCAGGCTTCTCAATTAAAATCGGGAGTTTTTCCTGCCAACTTCGATGCCTCCGATGCAGTTACCTTGACCACGCCTCCTTGCCAAATCCTCCCAACCAATCAGGAGTTTCAATCATAAAGGCGCTTCCACATCAGGCTTCATTCAAATTTTCAGATATGGGATGGAAGAACGCTCCGCGTTCCATTTCCCAGAGACTTTCAGCGTCTTCTCGTTGTTTAGATGCAGGAAATATTCACCCAACAGGCTGGTTCTTTCGGAGAATTCGTTATTTGTTCTGGAACTCTGTAGTAATTGCAGTAGATTTTCTTCTAAAAAGGAAACAAATATCACAATGGCACAGTTCAAAAATTACACAAGCAATTCAAATTCTTAATCACAATCTCACATTAGGCAAATGAAATGCAGAATTGCTGTAAAATATTAGACTCCGTTGCTTACCTGCTTCGTCCTTATATAAACTCTGCCGCGATTCTTGAAGTTTCTGAAGTTGCATCTTAAAATAATCCTCCCAGATCATCCTCCTTTCTAGATTTTTCGATATAAAGGTATTTTTGTCACTAAATTTGGAGACCACAAAATTTGACGATCAAATTCATCGCCAAGATAAATCTTTATCTCTTAACATTATTGTAAGAATATTCGCTCCTAGCATACAAAAGATCTTTCTGGCTGTAATATCCTTTCGATAGAGAACGGAAAAAGTCTAAAATTTCAGTTACTGTGTGTGTGTTGTGTGTGTGGGGTGTGTGTTTGTGTGTTGTGTGTGTTTGTGTAATTAAAAAAATATTGTAAAAGTAAGCAAAACCAAAACAACAAGGGAAAAATTTTCATTAAAATATTTTAATCTTTATATATGTTCTATATTGATAAAAAATATATAAATGAATAAAAACCCAAAATCAACACAAAATTTATCCTTTCGAGTTGTCTTAGCTTTCACGAAAATCTATTTATGAAAGAGTATCAAACAATCACAGATTTCATTTACAAAAATGAATTTTATGAATATTATTCACATATCACACTCATTTTGTTTTCTACAAACAAGAGAATTTCCTTTAAAAAATGATAAATTTTGTTTTGTATGTGCGGTCATTCCTTATAGCAAATGATGATGACACAAGAATAGAATTGTTAAATTTAATTACAATAATATAATATTCATTTCTTTGAAACAATAATTCAAAACTTCATTGAATTTTATTATTTAGAATATACAAATAACAAGTATTATAAATTTTTTAAAGCCAATTCCTACTTACATAAACAAAGAAAAATTTTATTTTAGCTACTTTTTATCAAATAGTTACAATTAATATAAATATGTATATACATAAGACAGAATCACAACATTAAGTGGTAATTAGTTTTATTAATTATCATTAAAGTATCGTATTGTCATCCAAAACAATCGTGTGCATAAAATTTCAGTTCATCTGAATGCTTTAAAACGTGAGAAAAATCTTTAAAGTTTTGACCCAAGTCGCTAAAAATGAACCAGTGTAGCTGTTTCTGTAACTCTTTAAATAATTAGTTTTAATCAATTAATTTTTATTAATTATAATTAAATTATTGTATTTCATCCAAAATAATCATGTATATAAAATTTCAGCTCAATGGAGCGCTTTAAAATGTATTTTATTAACGATTGAAAAGTCCACGAAGATAAATAAATAAATAAACATATAGAGAGTGTGAGGTAATAGTAGGAATTGAAAAATTCATATTAAACGTCTGCTTTTGTCATTTTTTAAAAAAACATATTTTAATTTAAATGTGTATTATTTACAATATTTAACCCGAAAATATACACATCTGAAACAATAATTTAGAAATTCGTTTTTAATTTTCACCCGCCCTTTTATATTTCATATTTCTTCCTTTAGATGTTAACATCCTTCTCTTTTTACATGTTTTTTACTTCGTCCTTTTTATAAAAACATATGAGTAATTACTCAAAAATAAAAAGGAGATAAAAGAAAGAAATGAAATGAAATGAAGACGAATGGTCTTCGAAGATAAAATGTTTCTGAGATGTTAAGATACAGTTTCATTGATATATGGCTTCTTTGGGCGTTTACAAGCATGGGCGGGACCAGTAGAAAATGTATAAACATAATACACACTAAAGGCAACATGCTGGCAAATATAACAGTTGAGATTATTGCAAAAAATATTTTCTTGTTTACTTTTAGCATATGAATATAAGCATAATTAAGTGTCATGGACGAATTATTATTCATTTATTGTTATTAACTATCCTTAAATTCACATTCATAGTGGTGTTTTTTGATTTTTAAAAGTTTTTTAAAAGCTCTTTGAATGTAAAATAACTTACAGTTCATAAGCCATTGAGCAAAAAATTAACTTCACAAACACGATGATGTCCCCCTTCCCTCCAATGTTTATTACTTTTGATATTTTCCCATGTTTCTTTTATTTCTACGTTAAAAGTATTCTTTTCTTCTTTTTAACTTTAAGATATTTAAATAAATGCTTGTGTAAAAAGCTCAAATGATAATTTAGTTTCCCATAGAAGTGTTTATATTTTAAATGGCAACAGAAAAACTAGAAAATTATGCATAAATGGAAACGTTTAATCTGATTGGGACAATAGCCTTTTTTTACTGTTCCATATCCCACAAAACCTGTAACCTTTAATGTGATTGCTTAAATAACGGATTAATTTATATTTATCATTAAAAAAAATTAATGAAATATCATTTTCGCTAGTTTTCTTACAGAATCCCCCTTTCTTTTAAATGACATGAATGGGTTTTTGCGTATTATACCGTCGATCAAAATCGTCAAATCAAAGACATCGCCAAATGTCGAGTATACAGCCAATAGTGGAAACCATTCCTGCGCAAGTTCGAACACAGTAATAATAACGATAGCGTTTGGCGCGATCTTTCTGTTTGGCGAAATTGTTTGACGGGATAATACCTAAGTACCCAAGATTGATTTGCATAGTTTTACCTCTTACTTTGAGAGAGGAAACGGAAATTCTTCAGGTCCTCAAAATTTAATCTAAATAATGTCTTTGCTGTTACGTAGGGTAGGCTGGTGTCAAATAGTTTGTCATTCCACGTAAATTCTTTGTAAATTAGTGTCTTACACGCAATTAATTTTTGGCGATAAATTGCTGGCATGGGTTAATATATAAGCACCTTTTGTTTTGTGATTAAAACATAAATTGGTACTTGCGTATTATCGCAACCTATTGGCGACATGATATGAAACAAAACACTTGGTTGCAGCACATAGGAAATCAGGGTTGCCAACTTGGCGAGTTATTAATTGATTTAGCAATTGTTGCGATAGTACGTAAGTACCCTTAAATTTTAGAATGGAAGTTTTTTCAAGAGAAATATCTGCCCATTTTTCTTTTTTAAAATAATCAATTAAACGAGCTATATGATATACGGTAAAAGAATAATTAATTGATGAAGTAATATCTAATATTTTATATGAATTTTTTACTCCAATCTAATACAAACTTTTAAAAATCATATTGTTAAAGTTTGAGGAATTAATTTAATAGTGGTTGGTTAATAATTTTCTATCAAATAGCTGTAAAATTTCGCCAAGTTGAGGCTGGCACGATAACAGTCGATTGGCCGCCAAACATTCATTTGGCGCTATTTCAAAATCATGCCAAAAATGAGTATCATACTGATATCAAATTCCAAAATTAAAGTTATAACTGTTGAAAGCAGGTATTGCAAATAATGACAAATATATATACATGCAAATTTTATTTAAACATATATTATAATTTTTTAAAACATAATATTCTTTTTTATTGGATGTATTTTAAAAGAATATTCTATTCTTCTTCATTGAATATTTTTTAGAGAAATAACATAATTTTTTATTGACATAAAGTAACAAATAACTTTTTTTAAATAAATTTTTGAATTTTTTTCAGCCTTAAATACATTCATTAATTATTGAACTTTCTTATGCATTTAGGCGCAATTTGTGATTTTTTTTTATATATACTCGAACTACATATTACAATTCATCCTTAAGCGCATGCTCAAAGAATATCCTATTTTCCTCAAAAAGGTAAGAGGCATATGAAATGTTTATGATCATGAATATGTTTAAATTAGTAACTGACATAAAAAAAGATTAAAATCAAATTATAAATTTCGTATTAAAGATTTTTGGTTTACAATTCTTATAGGAAAAAATCGTATTATCTTCGGAAAATCTTTTTATTTTTCCAAAATAAGGGGAAAAAATGTTTTCTTATTATAAATTCGAAAATGATGTTGGGAAAATAGAAACTACTAGATTACATGGCGGCTTAACAAGACGTGAGAACGGTTTCTGGATTTTCTACATTAAGGTCTAAGAATTGTAAAATAACCTGTTATTTTTCCTTAATAATATTCTTATTCTTTCTTTTCTTCTCACATCAAATACTGTTATCAAGTGCACTATTTGAGTATTTTCACATTTTGACAGAGTCCACGTGGTGTGCTATAACCTTTTGTCTATAGAAGTTCAAGTCGAAAATCATTTTCGAACAATTGCATATTTACAATTCATCTTCCGCAACAGTAAAAAAAATTGCACTCGGTCATCAATGTAGTGATATTTCAGTTCTTTTTTTTATTGCTTTATTTATTTATTTTTTATTTGAGAGATCAGATAGAGAATTTGCGATAGTTGATTTTAAAATGGCACATGGTTTTTTTTTTATTTATATGTCTCTTCTTTCTCATAAATCAATTTTTGGAATCACATAACACTTCAAAAGAGTAATATTACATATATGTGTATGTGGTGGTGTGTGTGCTTATATAATATAGTACTATAATCATCAAGGTGACTGTTCGAAACCGCTATTTTGAAATAACGTATAAATTTTCCTTCTTTTTTTATATTTAGTGTTGGTTGAATTTGAATATACATGTAAAATCCTTTTAAGATTATTATTACAAGAAAAAAATTAATTAAATTCAATATTTCGGCATAAAATAAAAAATAACATACGTTAAAAACATTCTCCTTTTATGAATAGTGTGTGGCTGCATGAATTGAAGAGAACTAATTTAACTCTTAAATTCTTTATTGACGTTTGGCAACACTTATGATCATTCCATATTGCTTACCTTTCTGTAGAATATCGTGTTACAATGTATCTCTTATATTTTATCTAGTAACAAGCGATATTAAAGTTCATTTATTATTTTTTGAGATGTAGAACATCGTTTTAACTAAAACCAACAACATTCTGAACAGGCATTGATATTTAATGTCATTCTCCAATCCATCTTTAATCCATGACCGAAAGTGCTTCTAAAATAATAATATTCTGACTATAAATAAGATCTCTCTACGGAAACTGAATAAAAAGCTTTGAAAAACTCACAATATTTTCAGAGTTACGATCAAATAAAATAAAAACCGGTGTTTTTGCTAAAATTTCTGTACTTTTTTATGTATTAAAATATGAATAAAAATCTGCTTTTAAATTATATATTATTACAAAAATCCTGGCTCACAGGCTCTGTTTCAAAGTTTTAGCCATATATTAGCAAAATATTATTATTATAGAAGCATTTTTCATTTTGAAATGTTTTTTCTAAATCGTTTTGAAAATACGTTTTTATTTTTTTGCCAAGAAAATTTCATTTACCGTAACATCAGGCACATAGCACGCATCTAAACTTTCAAGCCGCATTTTTTAATTTTTAGATATATTAGCCTAAATCACACACCTTTTTTTTTACAAAAAAACCTGAAATATACGTATGGAATGCGTTCATCTTTTGAAGTCATTTATTCGAAGTATTATTTTAAAAAAAACTAGTATTCTTTTGGAACTACAACGCTTTAAGTTCATAAGGCACGCCATTTTTTAAAAATAAACTGTATTTCGACGTATATAGAAGCCTAATTTTTTTTATGCTCTCTTTTCTTTATTTTTTATTTTTAAAGTTATTTTTATACCAAGCGTATAACACCTTTTGTGTGTGTGTGTTAAAAGTGAGCGTTATACGTCGGATTTTACGATACATAAATAATTTTTTCTTATAGTTATATTTTTTAAGATATCCGACTACGTTCGGAACCGTGTTTTTTAAAACATAAAATGGAAAATTTTTTTATGATATTTAATTTCCTTAGATTGAAAATGTATATAAAATAGTTTATGAATATTATTACAAAAAAATTTATTTAAATACAAATTTTGAAAAAAAGGGAACTAGAATGACCCTTTTTTAAATATTCTCCTTTTTGTAAAAAATGCTTCTACTATAAAAAATTTTGCCTGTAAACTCGCCCTTTTGAACATAGGTTCAAATAGATTTTTTTTGAAATATATAACTAAAAGGGGGTTTTATCCATATTTTCGACAACAGGGGGGAGAAATTTTAAAAAAAAACGCCGATAATTATTTCAGTGGGTTGAAACTCTGCAAATAATGTGAATTTTTTAAGAAAAAATAGTTCAGACTCTCTGTGGAGAAGTCTTTACTTTATATAAGCACACACACACACACACAATATTATTATTTAAAATTTTTTAAAAAAAAGAGAACATTTTAAAAAAGTTAAAATTTTTTCCCAAAATATTGTATTTAAATACTTTTTTTGTCAAAATGTCCTTAAAACAATTTTATACAGGGTTTTCTAATCAAGTGACACTAAATATCAGAAAATTATCCATTTATGCGCTTTTTTAAAATCACGGTTCCGAACGTAGTCGGATACAAGCAGTTTTATACATACATTCATTCTAATTCCAGTGACACAAAATATGAAAAAAAGTTGTTTATTTCTACGCTTTTTCAAAATCACAGTCCTGAAAGTTGTGAGATATCTCAAGAAATTCAATTTTATTTTTGTAAAATCAGAAAAATCATATTCGCTTATAAATTTTCTATTAATTTAAAAAATTCGAAATGTGTTTATTGCTCAAAATATATTCACTTCTTATTTTTTACCGTATTAAGTAATACCTATCACACCTAACTCTTTTTTTTTTTTTTACGTGGTAGATACGTTTCTACGAAAACCGTGGGGAAAAAAGCGCGTGAAAAAATATATGCAACATATAATAAATTTGGAGATATGTGACACAAATTTAAGAAATCGTGTAAGATGAAACATTCATAAATACTTTCCTAAAAAACCGTGCAAAGAAAGTAATAGTAAAATTCATGTTACATATTTATGAAACAAAAACAATTCCTTTTTAGTACAAAAGAATCAAAATTAGTGTACAGTGAAAATTCAGTCAATAAGTACATACAACATATAAAAATTCAAACTGAAATTAGGCATAAAACTACTAATTAACAACTATGCACCGCTACTTGATAACAACCGTGCACGTTTATTACAAACTGGATCCTAAATGCTGTCATCAATAGACGCATCAGATATGTATAGCACAAAACTTGGTTTTAATTCAAATGGAGAATTTCGTCCGTTATTAACCACCTCGGTTATTTATCTTTTCTTTTCTTTTGTTGTCGTTGTTACAAAGTTTGTTATAAGCGATTGTTTTCTTGGTTTCGCAAGTTACTTATATAGAGTGTTCGGGCTTTTAAAGTAACCAAAGTAATGACTTACTAACACGGAACTACCCATCACAATACAATAAACTGTTCATCCATGGATTGGAAAACTTTCCGAGATTTTTGGGCTCTAGTCCGATTGGCCACACGTGCGCGCATTATTCGGCAATCGGAGTAAACTTTTCCCTGACTTCTTAGCAAGATTTGGACGCCAAGCAAAGGTCCCTGTGTAGGTATTTAGTGTGTGCAGTGTTTAGTTAACGGAATTTAAATCAGTCATGCGTGTATAGCGACGTGTTCGAACAGAATGGAATGAATGTCGTTACTGGCTTACCTAATAGACTTATCAGGAACACCTACAAAATAAATTAAGCACACGATCAACAGTGTGTTCTGTCACGAAAACTTAAGGATACTTGCCAGCTTGAGATACCAAAGTTCGCGTCTCCTTTAAAGTGCTTTCCCATTGGTGGATAGATTTTAATGTCAGAGGATCGACATTCCATTCTGTTCGAACACGTCGCTGCACATGCGTGACTGATTTAAATTTCATTAACCAAAGTACGCACTGTATCTTTTACTGGGACGTCCACATCTTTACTGATGAAGTCAATGTAAAAAGTTTATCATCTGCGATTGCCGAATAATGCGCGCACGTGCGGCCAATCGGACTAGACCCCAAAAATCTCGGAGAGTTTTCCAATTCATGGAAGAACAGTTTATTACATTCTGATGGGTAGTTCCGTAACAGTAAGCTATTACTTTTGGATACTTTAAGCCCGGACACCCGTATAATTCTTGATATCCTGCTACACAAAACTTATGATTACGTTGCAATTTTAAGGAACGCTCTATGTCAGAATCAGGAGTAAGAAAATGTTTTTCCTCACTTGTAGCAAGTTTCAAGCCTTCGCGAATGAAAACAGCTGTTATTATTTGAACTTCCCCTTCGTTTTTATCATTATTGACTTCTTTATTATCATAAACTGTCATAAGTTTGATCAAATCGTCCTCATCCAAAGGGTACGAATCCTTAAATTTTTGGGGGGATTTGGGCTTAAACAAAAAATTTGTGTTTAAAAAAAATCATGAAATCCGTGTACTGTGTTATTTCAAAACCGTGTAAAAAAAGACCGCGTAAAAAAAGAGTTGTGTGTACTTCAAACTGTATCATGAGCAAACGTTGAAAAAAAAAATTAACAAACTCTTTCTGGAATCAGTTCAAGCTACAGGAAGAATAGATATATTGTAAACAGAAAATAACAAAAATAGATAGTGGAGGTCTTTCCTATTCCAGGAACCTATTCACGAATCGAAAGAAGAAAAAAAATTAAAGGTAAGAATTGAAAAAATCCATCAAGGATAAGTTTCTCTAAAGCCAAGTTCAATGTTCTATCGGATTTGGAGCCAAGTTGTCTCCTGTTCTAGCTGAGCATCGAACACGGTTGACATTTTAACGTTTAAACATTACTCATGTTCGAAAGAAATGCTAGCTATATGGAACGAGGTTAAATATATTTTTTAGAGTATAAATTTTCCAGGGTAAAATCTTGTAATTTTTATTCTGTTTTCCCTCTTCTTTTTAGCTTTGACTTGTCATCCGACTTTTTACTTCCTTAAAACGTGAGTGAAAATATAGTTTGTCGCGTGTAAACGTTTATTATTATGACTTTGCTTCTTTTTTTTTTTCTGTTTTCCTTGGATGGTTTTCATCGGCGATTGTCAATCAAAAGGAAAAAATTGGCCTACATGTGAACGGTGCAACACGTGTTTCGCTTAAGATTTAGAGTTGTAAAAAAAGATACGAGGTGAAAAAGAAATTCTATAAATAAAAATAAGGAAAAGAAGACCAGTAAGTCTTTTGAAACGTGTTATCTTAAAAGCAAATAAATCTTCTACGAATGAAAGGTTTTTCCGAAACTTGGCAGGCATTATCAGTTCTTAATGTTTTTGTATGTTACCAAAGTTTAGAATGTGAAAGTAAATTTTTTTTACCAAGCAGTTTGGATATGAGTAAAAGTTCACATAAATATTCTTGATTCTAAAAACTGCAACACCCCAAGTGAGAGTTATATTAACGCCGCCCTATAAAGCGACACTAGCGATATTGACGACGGTGTCGCATCCTGGAAGTTGCAAGTGTAGTAGGGGTCGTTGAAAAAGCAGACATTGTTATAACAAGTAATATAAAAAAAAATGTAAGTCAATTCCTACTTAGATCAACAAAGAAAATTTTTATTTTAGATGCTTTTTATTAAATAGTTACAATTAATATAAATATGTATATACATATAACGGAATCGCAACATTAAATGGTAATTAATTTCGATTAATTATCATTAAAGTATCGTATTGTCATCCAAAACAATCGTGTATATAAAATTTCAGTTCAACTGAATGCTTTAAAACGTGAGAAAAAAAAACCTTTTCAAGTTTTGACACTAGTCGCCAAAAGGGTCGTTAAGTCGCCAAAAATGATGCCAACGTGGCTGTATTTGTAATTCTTTAAATAATTAGTTTTAATCAATTAATTTTTATTAATTATAATTAGATTATTGTATTGTGATCCAAAATAATCATGTATATAAAATTTAAGCTCAATTGAGCGCTTTAAAATGTATTTTATTAACGATTGAAAATTCCACCAAGATAAATAAATAAATATATAGAGTGTGAGCTAATAGTGTGTGTGTGTAGGAATTGAAAAAATAATGCTTTTATTTCAGACTAATCAATTTTTGATTAATTCACATTTAATAACCTTGGGGCAATTCTAACTATTCTTTCAATTTAACATAAGATTATTCAAAGTACACTTATATTTTGATCCTCTTGTAGATCACTTGTCAGCTCTTTCCTAAACTGCTAAGGTCCTCTTCAAATCCACTTCTTAAGTATTTTCACTTCTCCGAATGGCAATTATAGCTCGAATGATAACTTCAGGACGAACGATCCACGATTAACTTTAGCACACTCCTTGCCAGAGTTTAAATAGCATTTACGTTAGCATAAAATCAAGTGATCTCTACGGAAAGTGGTTTTAAACTCAAACCACAGTGAAAGAATAATTTCTCCAAGAGGATTAGTAGAAGAACTGCGGACAGAGCCCGTCACAACGGTCATCGTAATTTTGTAAGTGATGGACACGACACCTGAGCTCGCATCCTCTCTCCTAACTACCATGCTACACCAACGGAAGGACGTTTGAACCTCGCGCATGGTCTCCCTCTACACGGAGGGTCTTCAGCGGCTCCAGGACTCAAACCTGCGTCATTTCGGCCACAAATTCGTGATCATAACCATTTAGCACCCGCATGCCCCTTTGCAACACTAAGAAGTGTTCCTCAGAATTAAACGACATTTATTCCCCACAAGCGATTTATATCGATTTAAATTAATGATTAATTTTACAAAAGAATATTACATGTCAAAAATCAGTACTCGCTAAAGCCTGTATACACTGTAATAAGTGCTTCTATACAGCGTTCATCAAATGAAGTAGATTTTTAATATGTACCAGCACAAGAACACTCCAAATTGCTTCTATTTCAACTCGAAGTACATCAATATGAGCTACAGAATAAGTAGAACTCTTGACTGATGAAACCCAGCCATGTTCAATGACGTCAGGTCCGGTTAAAAGGCCGAGAAAAAGAAAAAAAAAATTAATCTTATATACTGAAAAGAAAATTTCAACAATTTGCAGACGAAAATTGTCCTGTTGAAATACAGCTGAACCTGAAATACATATAACAAGGAAAAGTTTGAGAGAGAAATACATACAATTTTTAAGTTTTTTAAGCGGAAAAAAGTTTTTCCATTTTTAGAGTGCAAATATTTACCAACGAATCAAACCAGCGAATTTTTATGAGAAATTTAAGTTCATACGCAATACAATAATATTTTAGTTCATATTTTAAGACATTACTAAAATTTTGCAGGATTTTAAATTCAGTTTGCAACATTATAATGTTCCAAATATTTGCTCAGCACTGTTAGGCATAATTTTAGGCTTAATTCTATCACTTTTACTAAAATTGCTCCATGAAAAAAAAATATTTAAATATGTTATTCTACTCCACATTCATAGTATAAAAATTATCGAAATACATCTTAAATGATAATTAAAAACCACTTGCTAATTGGACAAAAGTTTACTTATTTGAAAGGAACATTATCTGTTTAGCTTCGAATGAATTTCAACCTGAAACATATGCAGCTTGAGTTTAAAGTTTATCAGCTTAGCCACAGTTCAATAACGGACTCCTTAGCGAAAAATATGACAGAAATGAGTGATTTGTGGTTTTATAATTCGAAATAATGACCCGTAAGACCATTATCTCAGATAATTTACGATACAGTGAACACAAATCTGTCTTCCCTTGAAGATGATAGATTAAGTGAAGATAATCGTACGAGCTTGTCTGGACGATCACCCGATTTTGGCTCGAGGTATTGTGCAAAGATAATTAAAAGAATTTAAATCTCACACACTTTGATCAAATATAGTCTTATCGTAATTTAATCTTAAAATGCATTTACGTTTCGTCTGTCGTTTAACCCATTAAACGGTCATTTTTTTTTTGTTTGTTTTTTTGCCCAAAATGCTCTAAAAAGGAGACATTTTTTATTGCATATAACTTAGCATAATACTTAACAGAAAAGTACATCATCTATTATTTTGGATCAAAATACATTTTAGAGATATTTTGCTAATTATATGTAACGATTGATTGATTCATGAAAATCTCAAACTGGCTTAATATTTTTTAGTCTTGTGTGGAAACTAACTATTATAAAAAATAATGAACGTTTTTTGTGTTTTACTCTAGCAATACTGTAGAATCGCTTTCTTTTATTGCTCACATTGTAATAAATTTTAATTCAATCAGCCACTTTTTTTATGTCATACATCGAAATTTGAAGCTATATTTTATCTGTGAGAAGGAGGGGAATATAGAACAATAATTTTATTCTAAAAAAAACCGTGCTTGGGCTATAGAGGGGGGAAAGAAACCTGTCTTAAATCGAAAATAAGTGGAATGGAACAAATTTCGAAAAAGAGAAATTTTTTGACTTAATTTTAGAAATCACTCACATTGTGCGCGTACAAACACACACACAGAAATGCTGGTGTCATGAGGAAAAGAGAAAGCCCGAGCAACGCCGGGCTAAGCGGTGGAGGGGGGAGGTGGAAGTTATTTTGAAAAAGAGTATTAGAAGTGCTGATTTTGTGAAGGAAAGGAAAAATTTATAAATGTAAAGATAGCCAGTGCAACGCCGGGTCATGCAGCTAGTGTTTTACTTAATAATTATGGAACCCCTAAATGTTTGCTTTTTATAAGTACACTCACATATCTTAAAAGAATTTCTCTTTAGTACTTATAAAGAAATTTCTTGTTCGTACCTCTTTTTCAAGCGGTTGAGGATTTTGTTTACGTGTGCATACATATACACACACACAATTTAAAGCATGGTGTATAATACTCAAGTTTTACATTGTAATGGGAACAGATACAATATCGGTCCTTTCATTTCCATTTCCATATCCATTTTCATTTCTTCCCAAGCAACAAATTGCACTTTGCCTTGCCAATCCTTGTTCTTTATCGAATATTTTCAAGAATCTAAATTCCTGCCTTCAGAGGAAAATTCCTACCTTCAGCACAAAAAAAATCCCGGATGAGAAATATTTCAGTACCATGGACAAACTCCATCTCTTAAAAACACTAGCACTAGTAATCTCACTATAAGAATTAAAAATATGTGCAAATCAAAGAGAGATAGAAAGAAGAAAATATAAATGCCCGTACCGAGTACGGGTAAACCGTTTGTGGTCAGTAACCCGCACGGTGTACGGGCAAACCAATTAAAAGGTCAAACAGGTATTCCAGAGTTTTAGATAAAAATTTAACGCAATAAAATTGTTAATGTTTTTATATCATTTTGTCAAGTATGAAAATCCGTTGGCGCTCATTTGCTCTTCACTCATTGGCGGTCTGCGGTGGCTGATAGCTTCAGTAGGCAGAGAAAAATTCACACATAATGTGCCATACATGCACCAATTCATGACCATCTAGTTTAGTTTGCTTATGCACGGGAAGCCTGTTCTCATATTTTTTTAATGCACCTTTTGTAACAAATGAGTATTGGTGAGTTTATATAACCCTATGAATTTGTGTTAATTTTGAAGATTTTCTTCTCTAAAAATGGTTTTAATATTCTTCCACTTTAAAATTATACAAAAGACCTACTTACTTTTATTGGAATTGTTTTAACCTTCTAAGAGTTCGATATGGTACAATAAGGTGTTTAGTCGAGATTTGAAAAAGCTAAGCACCAAAAGCTATTCTCACAAAAAAAAATGGATATTGATCAAGAAATTTAACTGAGCTTCTATCAATGGAATTCATTATTCTTTTTCGTTGCTTTATTTAGTAATTGGGATTTTTATTATAATCTACATCAGCGATTCTCAACCTGCGGCCCACCCAGCCTTTTAAATGACCCGGTCGAGACCCATTGCTCTGAGAAATTTACTTATTTAATAAAATTGCATTAAAAACTTGTTGGGAAATTTTTTGTTAAGAAGTCAAATATATCAATTCTGCTTTTTGCTGTCGGTTCGTACGGTACGAATTGATAGTCTTTTTCTATTTGGAACGGTTACGGTTAGTGATAACAGGCAACATTGGAGTAGCGACTTTTTTATGGGTGGACCTAATTTTTAACTATTTTTCATGTCTTGCAAGCGAAAAATATTCGAAAAAAATAAATCGTTTCAAGACGATTGGTAGGCAGACTAATTTGCAGTGGAAAACAAACATGGATCAGTAATTGTTTGATTTGTCACAAAAGTGCTGTATTTAAAAAATACAAATAAACACGAATCATTCAATGTCACTTTTCCTCGATCTCTTTCAAGAGGTGATAAATAGGATTTCTTGAATAATCTTTGCAACAGCAACAAAGTGTTTTGTCAGAGATTATATCACAGCTGTAACAAAGATATCCTTTGAAGTTTGTTATATTATTGGTAATCGTATGAAACCGTTTACTGATGCAGAAATTGGGAAGGAGTGTAAAAGCAAAACAGGAGCTTAAATATTTTGATCAATTTTCCACATTTTAAATTTCCAATGTTATCTTGGTCTCAAGTTGCGGCCCGCCTGAAAGAACTGACATATGTATGCAGCCCAGCAGAAAAAAGGTTGAGTATCCCTGATCTAGATTCTATTTCTCAAAGCAAATCCGTATTAATCCCATCAGTAGTTTACTCAAACCAAGCAAAGAACTGAGGTGAACTTCGTTTTCTATCTTAATATTTTACACCATTCTCGAATGCAGTTGAAATATAGATTAATGTTTTGACCTTCTTTACTTTCTGAAAAATTCTATTAGGAATCACTAATCTAACAGTTAGCTGAAATTAGTGGCGTAATGGAGAATGTTAGGGGGCCCCCCTGCAAAGTCAGGTTTGGGGCCCCAAGACGAATCTTACAAAGAATTGCAAAACCATAACATAACATAGGCTTTGGGCACCCGCAATGCGGGGGTGTATGTTACGCCACTGGCTGAAATTAACTTTAAATATGATGATTTTAGATTTGTAATGTTTTTGTGAATTATCTAGTTAAGACTGCATAATTTTACCATTTTCTGTTTAATCATTCTATTTACCTTAAACCAGTGGCGTAAAGGAAAATATTAGGACCCGCCTGCAAAGTCAAATTTTGGGTCCCTAGCCCAAATACGTTCTTGGCGTCAGTCAGGGTTTCGGCCCCTTAGAATCCCTGCCCCCCACCCCCGCGTAATGCGGTGGTTACAGGGGTGTATGTTACATCACTGTCTTAAACTGATACATACTATTTTTTATTTTATTGGAATGGAAAATTATTTTAAAAATTTCTGCAGTTAGTTTTTTATAAAAGAAAAAAAAGTACTGCTTTAGTTCTCTTAGTATGAGCTTGACAATATTTTTCATTTTTACATGAACAATTAACTACTCAAGTCACAGAAATTAATAACCTGTCTACATATCCAGTAATCCATGGAGATTCATAGATTACTGAACACATTTGTTTGCGTCTGATAAGATTACATGAGTTAAATAAAGTCTGCTTTCTCCAATGGTTGTCTGCACATGTTGATATTACAGGCAATGAAAATGCAGATAAACTGGCGAATGAATCTAGCAATCTCAATAATGACAAATTTGTCAATGTTTCCTTATTAGACGCAAATGCTATCACAAATTTCAAATTGAGAGATATAAGTCATTTCCTGTAAAACATCAAATCTGTAATATAAGTAGAGACAACCTAATAACAAAGACTACTGATAGGTTGAGAACAAGTCATCACAGAGAAATGAAAATTGATAGGGATGGTAGAAGAACTTATGAGATTTGTGATAACTGTTCAGATACAGAGCTAACGTCTGCTCATATTTTTGACTTTCCAGCTATTCTGGCTGCTCTACAAAAAATAGAAGTATTCTTTTCATCAACAGACCTTTATATGGATAATAATAAACAGATTGCCAGAACAGTCATCTGGTTTCATGATACTGTCTGAATTAGTCCCGTCACGGGCATCAGCATCATTATTTCTTAAATTTTGAAAGACTCTTCCCTGGAAATCAATTTCGTCACGTGGTACAAAATTCATTACTGCAGACAACTGAAGAAACGCTAATAAAACAAATTTTTAAAGAAGACAATGCATCATAAATTTAAATTAATGTAAAAAATGTTTACCACAAATAAATGTTTGAGGCTTTCGTTTTAGATAAATTAGAGCAGCTTTGTAACATTTTCCAGATCTTCACCCCATGCCCATGGGAAGGCTTGAAATTTAATGGATTTCATAATCTTGACTTCATCATCCGGTTACACAAAGGCTCCATAAATAAATTTCAAAGAAACTAAACTCCATGTTTTCAAGAACACACCATTGTGAAATACATCCATCCGAAAAGAAAGACAAATAATAAAAAAGGGAGAGAAAAAAACGCGAAGAAGAAGAACACAAGTGTTTTTCTTGTTTGTTTCAAAAACTTCTAAACGACATCCTTTCCTCCATCTTTTCCTAACCTAAAAATATTACATCTCTCCTAGACTTTACCTGCGGGTATTTATTTCCGAGCTCAAATCCTTTTTCACTAATCACTTCCAGTAGATATTCCTGGAAAGTTACCGACCGAAAATTCACATAAAATAGAACAAAAAAAAACCAAAAAGCGCGGGCTAAAAGAGATAGATTGCTATCTTTGCTGAGTAGTTTTGTGAACTTCTGCTTTGTTTTTAGTTTCACAAAATTAATCACCTGTCCCTATGTTTCTCTTTCGAAAGCTGTAAATTAAAACTTAACTTCTGCTGTTTGTTTTGTTTTTAATTTCTCGTTCTTTCAGATTCTGTCTCTGAATTGTATTTTAGTAAAAAAGAACGAAGTTACTGAGGTCAGTCGATGGAATTTGGAATTTTAAGTCACTTTGAAGGGACAGACCGAAATAAATGGATAGTATGTGTGACTGTAATCGTATGTATTAAATCACACGGTTTGGAAAGGGTTACTGTGTTCCTTTGTTTTTGTATCTGAAGATTTATTTTAACAATTACCTTTTTGTTCTTTAGTTTATTTCTAACTGGATTAAAACCCAAGAGAATACTTTTTAAATTCCTACTATTAGTTCAAACTCTCCTGGTATATATATATACAGTCGAACCTCCATATTACGAATCCAATATTGCGAATTTTTCTATACAGCGAACTCCAAGAATATTTCACGATTTTCTTCGTAAAATAACCTCTCAATAGCGAAGTGCATTTTCTATATAACGAACTTTTTCTTTTGTGACTTAATTCTTTCTCCCTTTTTTTAAAGTGTTTCCGAAAAAACTTCAAGTTATTCTCCTCTTAACACATTTTAGGGTGGTCATAAATCCTGAACCGGTTTTATTAATGCCTAACTCACCGACAGCAATAGAATTCTTGGTATTTCAGACAAGAAGTGCAACCTTTAACACAACCAAAAATGCACATTTCGAGTAAAACGCATTTTAAAGTTTGACATCTTATGTAAAGTTCTGGCATATGCTTTTACTAAAACACTTGTAGTTTTTGTTCTAGTGAATGGAAAATAAAAAAATCATGGTATTTTTATAAAGCTAATATGATGACCTATAAAATAAATCATAAAAAAAAAAATTGTCAATTATTTAAAAAATCATGATTTTAGGGTAGTCGGATACCTTAAAATGAAAATGTTGTGCAAATAAAAAAAATCTCTATGATTGTTATGAATAGAGGGAAATGCGTTGTAATGCTTGTAACTTAAGGTGACTTCCCTACCTTCGACCCAATTTCTTTATAAAAACAACTTTCAAAACAAACATGTTTTCAGGAAGAAAAAATAAAAAAATATGTAAATACATAAAAATTTTAAATAAATATCGTACCTTCTTTTAGAAAATTGGTTGTTTTCAAGGAAATTTTACCAAATTTCTACTAAAACGGGTAACACTGTATAAAAATTTCTAATACAATTATCATAATTTTCTTTATACACAACATACATATTACTGTGCTCTACAAAATGAATCAAAATCTAAGAGAAATATTAAAATGCAAAAAAAATTACAGACAATTATACATAATAATATGAAAATTTTGATATTTTTAAGATTTTTCCTTCATAAAAACTACCCTAAATGAAAAAATATTTAACCTACAGCAAAACTTACTGTCCACTTTATGAAAAATAGTATAATAAACATTCGCACAAAATTTCAAAATGTTTTCTGGTTTGGTTCTTAAGATATCATGTATCTGGTAAAGAGTTGCTTTTTCGAAAACATAATTTTGAGAAAAACTTCTATTTCTTAAGGTATCCGACTACGTTCGAACCGTGATTTCTTTGCAAAAGCGTGTATAAATGGATAATATTATGATATTTAGTGTCACTTAGGTTAGAAAATGTATATAAAATTGTTTTAAGAATAGGTATTACAATAAAATATTTAAGCACACTATTTTGACAAAAATGAACATAGAATGATCCTTTTTCAAAATATTCTCCTTTTGTGAAAAATGCTTCTATTATAATAATATTTTGCCTGTCTATAGCTCAAACCTCTGTACAGAGGTACTAGAATTTTTTAAATATATAACTTAGAAGTGGGTTTATCCATGTCTTACGACAACAGAGGGGAGAAATTTTAAGAAAAAAACGCCGATAATTATTTCAATTGATTGTAACTCTGAAAATAATATGAATTTTTCAAAAATCATAGTTGAGCCTCTATACAGATGTCTGAGCTATAGACCGGCAAAATAATATTATAATAGAAGCATTTTTGACAAAAGGAGAACATTTTGAAAAAAGGTTATTCTAAGTTAATTTTTTGCTGAAATATTGTATTTAAGTAATTCTTTTTGGTCAAAATGTCCTTAAAACAATTTTATACATGCATTCTAATCTAAGTGACACTAAATATCATGAAAATTATCCATTTACGTGCTTTTTTTAAAATCACGGCTCCGAACGTAGTCGAATACCTTAAAGTTTTATCTTACTGCCCTTTTGCATGGAGTGATGTTTTTTTTAAAATCACTATAACATTATTTATGTTTCACGTAAAGGAAAAAGAAAAATTGTTTTGGAAAGAAAAATATTCAAACTATAAGATTTTGAAATAAAAAATAAAATGCCTTATGTAGACGAAAAACGACATTTTCAAGGTAGGCAGTCGCCTTAACTAAATGGGCCATCTTATGATAATCTTGCCAAGGGTTGTGTGTATTATTTTTCTTTTTAGGCAGAGTCAAAATAGGTGATATCCTTTTCTCAAAACCCGCGACTCACATAAATTACGTTAATTTTAACTAAACCAGCAAATGTTTTTGTCTTTGTGACTGCGATTAATATAACACTTCTGTGTAAGATGAAGTTAGTGCAATGCTTCTCAAACTTCCACTGTTTGCGACCCAATATTCAATCATAATTTGCATCGCACCCCCTTTATACAATAACGGAGTATTAAATTCAGTAATACTATAACATTAAACATACAATACGACTTAAACCTCTTAAGCCCCTCAACGTATATAAACGTCTCGCTCAGCCACTGCGTTTATTGCTCTCAGACGTACATATACGTCTTTCCGAAGTTATATCATTTCTGTGAACTCGTATCCATAAAATTATTCCGAAGGTTTTAGAAAGCGCAAAATTAAATTGACAGTGTTTTTAATGATCTACTTATATCAGAAGATTTGATTATTTATTCCTTATCTACCCCCTCATCATCACACCACATACGCTTACCTGCGTGCTAAACAGGGGCATTGAGAGAGAATCGCATAATTTTTAATCGGCATTTAAGAGATTAATTATTAACGGTACAAATTATCAAGATAAGTGTTAATGTTGGCATATAATTTTATATATGACAGATCCATAGAGTCACTGGTAATTATTAAACTTGTCCTTAACTTTGTATTGTTAAGTTAATTATAAAATAGATTGTGCACTACTGATACATTTATAAGTGTATTATATTGTAAATGATTATTTTATTTTTTATTATGTCAGAATGTATTTGTTTGTTTACTTTCAGTAAGTTAATAATTTAAAAAAAAATTTTTTTTCAACTTTTCAAGAGGCTCGCGCCCCCTTCGGAGGGTTATGACACCCTCCTAGGGGGGCACGCCCCACAGTTTGAGAAACACTGAGTTAGTGAAAAAAAATCATCGTAGAATTGTGAAATTTGAGGTCACAGTAGCTAACGATGTGATGGAGGGTGTCAGTTTTTCACGTTTTCAAAAAAAATGCTCGTTCTCATTTAATTAAGTGATAGGGATTTTTTTCTATTTTTCACAGAACAGATATAACCCCACCTTTCATCTAGTGCCCACTTAACGTTGAGTTTTGGGACATCCTGTACAGGAAACAAACGTTTTGTTATTATTTCTTATTCGAAAAAACCAAATTATTCAGTAATTGAAATTATCAATTAGGCAAACTATTAATAAAGTACAACTAAACAAAGCACTATCAAATACAATAAATCACAAAAAAATTATTTCAAAACTCTAAATTAATTAAAAAATAGAATATATATAACTATTATATTAATACTGTATGTAAAAACGATTACTACATTTAAAAACTGTATACAAAATAAGTTACAAAAATTTGATATGGGATTCTTCGGGAGTTTAATTATTTAATTAGTGGGGAATTTTTATTAATTTTCTGAATTTTGAATTATATCTGTTAAACATTGAAACCATTTTTTTAAATTTACTTTTCCATGTCATATATATTCCATCGTAATGTTTCTAAGTGAATTAATGCCAAAGGTGAATCAGTTTTACTTGTTGATGTGATCTTTGATATCTTTTCATTTAATTTTCACCATCCCCTTTTGATTTAAGAAAAACACACAAAATTTAACATTTTAAATCATGTTTTGCAAAATATATGGAATACAAATCAGTTGGAAAAGATTCTTTACGAACTAATATGGGACCGAAAAAGAAGACAAGCACACTTTTGGATGACGCTGCATGCTATTAATTTTATTCCCTAGTTGTTTTTTAATTTCCGACAATTCAAAGAAAAAGACAAAAAAATTACTCTAATGATTCAAAAAGTGGTTCATTACAATTCAAGAAACAGCACTAGATGGGCAAAAACGTGTCTTTGTTGTGCATACGCACCAGTGCAAGGTTAAGAAAAACGTAATAATGATGACGTATCCAACTTCTGTGACGTACATCTTCAACAACTGTGGGTAACATGATCTCCACGGACGTTACGCGAGTGAATTTTAATTTTAAAGTTCTATTTTTATGACATAGAATACCTTTAGTGATATATTTTGCATCAGATGTGACGCCGTAAAGCGAAGGACACCTCAATCATGCACTTCCTAGATGGGAAACGGCAGTTGTATTTTCGAGTAATTGACGTCATTTGTGAGAAATTTAATACACAAAAATAAAAGTAAGCCTTATCTCAAAATTATCAGTTTTTAGCAAAACACTATAGGGAGAACGTATTTCTAATGAATAAAGGGGCTGCGGATTGGTGTTTTACCAGGGCAATTTTTAACCTCCCCGGCACTTCCCCTAGGCACTTCAAATTGTTACGACCCTAACTGTTTTCAGAGCACCCCCTTCCCCTTCAGTTCTTACCTTACCAGTTTTGGTTTAGAAGGGATTTTTTCTTTAAAGGGATCGTTTCTCTTTCTTTGTTTTTGCTCTTTGGAGAGTCTTACCTTTATCCACCCCTATAGACCCGCCGTATCTTGACAACCGTAAGGAAAGGATAATGGCAGTGGCGCACACAAGGGGTCCTAGGGGTCCAAACCCCCCCCCATAGCCCTTGATTTTTTTTCGATTGGTTATAATCCTATGTATATATTACGTAAAATTCAATTACACTGCTGGCCACCGTAAATGCAACACCAAGAAAGACAAGAGATAGCACAACAAAATTGATTTTGTAATTAACATGTTGACCCTGGCTATCAGTAGATTTAAATTTACCTGGAGCTTCTGTGAAGCGTGGTTCCTGCAAGAATCAGTTGCAGGGTAGCCGCCATTGTTGGAGATCACCGCTGCCACACGCCTCGGCATTGATTCAAAGAGACTTTTGGATGTGTTCTTGGGGTGCAGCAGACGAAGCGGCAGCCGAAGACGATCTGGTGTGGCAGCTGGGGGTGTAATCTGGGTCAATCGTTGAGCAACCATGAACCACATGTTTTCTATCGGCGAAAGATCCGGAGAGCGAGCCGGCCAGGGAAGCAATTCAATCTGGTGAATGACGAAGAACCTTTGGACAGTGCGTGCCCCGTGTGATTTTGTTCCCGAAATTCGACAAAATCAAAAGAATATGTTGGGTGGCGTATTGGAGCATTATACCAAAATGGTAGACTTTCGTGGTGGATCTGGTGGACAAAAGATGGACCTGGTCCACCCCCTCTCCCCTTGAAAATTTTTTGTGTGTGCTACTGGGTAGCTGTACATTTTTGTGTGTACTATGGCATGGCTTGGCCACTTGTTTATTTTTTACCTTATGTCATCATAGACCACCTACCCACTCTTTTGTAAATTAGTATAGTAAATTAATGGAATCTTTTGCTATTGCAGTATAGAGTGTACATTATCGTATTGAACTTCTTCAGTATCATCTTTTTCATCGCTTATCGCTTTACTATCTTTTACTTTTAGACAACCTTATTCTTTGTTCAGTCACTGTATGCAGGTACATGCAAGGTTTCTCTTTGAGCTTTGATCACTGTAAACTTGATAGTAACATCATTGTAATCCATTTCCATGGTAATATCATTTTGAGCCCCTAGCAACATAAAACTGTTAACTTTTTCAATTTCCATAGTAGATCTCGATTCAGTCTTTATTCTCTTCAGAGCAGAAATACTGCTTTCATGATTTTCTAGGCCGTGGTATGTTCGCTGTATTTTAATCCCCCTATTTTCTATTTTCGCCCCGAAATTTTTTGCATTCTAGACAAGGGTCTAGAGCGGCTTAGCGGAAAAGCGGACCTGTATTTTACCATTACAGACCTCGTACATTCGGCACCGTATAAATGGTATACCAATCACCCCTGATTTTTGAGATAAAATATAGTATTATATAATTTAATATCTGAACATATGCAATATTTAATGGTTTAATATCGTTAATAACATATGGTTTTAATATCACTTAACCCTTTCACAGCTAACTTAAACATTTTCCTCCATTTTAAAATCAGTGAATGTCGCATTTAATTATGACTTTAACTGCATTTTTATACATAATGTTGAAATAGAGCGTTTGCCGAAAGCAATTACGCCGAACAAACACACAAAATTTGTCAAATCATTTGGTAGCAATGTTGAAAACATTTCTGGAGTAGAATTCTTATTGTTACTTATTTATCTGTCTCTATCGAGAAATTTTATTTAAGGTATCCGACTACGTTCGGAACCGTGATTTTAAAGGCACATAAATGGATAATTTTCATGTGTTATTTAGTGTCACTTAGATTAGAATACATGTATAAAATTGTTTTAAGGACATTTTGACAAAAAAAAATTATTTAAATACAATATTTCGGCAAAAAATTAACTTGGAATAACCTTTTTAGTATTTCTCCTTCTGAAAAATGCTTCTATTATAATAATATTTTGCTATTATATAGCTCAGATCTCTGTACAGAGGCTCAACTATAATTTTGAAAAGATGCATTATTTTCAGGTTACAACCCATTGAAATAATTATCGGCGTTTTTTTCTTAAAATTTCTCCCCTCTGTTGTCGTAAAACATGGATAAACCCACTTCTAAGTTATATATTTCAAAATTCTAGTTGAGCCTCTGTATAGAGGTCACAGGCTATATACAGGCAAAATATTATTATAATAAAGCATTTTTTTCACAAAAGGAGAATATTTTGAAAATGTGTCATTCTATGTTCATTTTTGTCAAAATATTGTACTTAAATAATTTTTTATTGTAATACTATTCTTAACACAATTTTATATACATTTTCAAATCTAAGTGACACTAAATATCATAAATATTATCCATTTATACGCTTTTGCAAAATCACGGTCCCGAACGTAGTCGGATACATTAATTTATAATGTTCTTGAACACTCCAAGACATAGTGCGATAGTTAATATTTTGGTTTACCACCTACCGGGAAATATCCTTTTAAAACCATAGCTTAATATTCCCCAAAACAGCCTCGTTGGCACATTTCAAAATAAGATGATGCAGTATTGCATCATACACTTTCTGACCAACCACGGCGTTCACTAGCGGAAATCATGTAATTCTCAAGGCTTCCGATTGAGAAAGATATAAGAAAGATGAGATTTCTAAAACGAAATATATATATATGTCCGTTGCTTTTGTCCGTATGAATTTGATTTGCTGTTGTTCGTTTCATCACTTGATGTGTTTAAATAATTAAAATGTGCAATTAAAATAACTAATGGTCTTCTAATCCAGTGTTTCCCAAACTTCTGACTTATGTGTACCCTTTCTATAATTTTCGTAACGCTAAGTACCCCTCATAAAAAAAAAAAACGGATGTATTTGAAAAACATAAAATATATTTATTTTTTCTTTTTTGTGACATGCACAAAATAATAAGAAAAGAGAAATAAAATTATTCATAATAAATATAAACAAAAGTTATATTATAAATGACATTTATTTGGATTATGGAGATGGATGAAACTGTTTGTGCTAAGATGTCAGATCGTTATAAATTGGTTCCCTGGTTCTTAATTTAATTCTTACTATTAGTTCACTCTCTCCCACACACACACACACACACACACACACACACACACATATATATATATATATATATATATATATATATCTTAGTTCAAATTTTAAACCATTAACAAATTACCTGAAATTCATTCATTCAAGTTCAAATACATTTTTTTAAATTTGTAGTGGATGAAACATGATTTTAATACGTTTTTTCAAATATTAATTCATTAATTAAATCAAAAAATGAATAAATAGTAACAAACAAACAAAAATAGTCCAACAGCATACATAGAAAGGAAAATTATTCGTTGTGTCCCTGTAGCGCAATGGATAGCGCGTTGAAATTAGAATACAAAGGTCGTGGGTTTGAATCCCACCTGGGATGGCCTAATTTCTGAGAATGTGATTTCTTTTTTACAATACTATTTTATTAAAATAATTAAAAAAAAATTTATGAATAAACAATAACAAATAAAGGAAAAAAAAATAGTCTAACACCATATACAGAAAGAAAAATGCAAAATTGCAAGGAGAATCGTTTTCTATTTTGCCACTAAATAGTGTGATTCTGTCATATTTATATACATATTTATGTTAATTTTAACTATTTAACAAAAAGTAACTAAAATAAAATTTTTCTTTGTTGACCTAAGTAGGAATCGACTTAATTTTTTTTGTACTACTTGTTTCGACTTAAGCTAAGCACGATACAGTGCATATCCCCATCAGATTCCAGTGCAACGCGTATCCCCACCAAACTCTTCCGTACCCCTGGGGTTACGCGTACCACACTTCGGGAAACACTGTCCTAATCCATTCAACGACTGCATCCGATTAGATGTCCCAATAACATGCTTTAATTCTGATGAAATCATCTATCTATCTATATATATGCCGATATTGAGAAAAACTATGAGAATGCAAATGTGTGACAACTTTATTTAAGTAATCTTATTTCCCCTAGCACATTAGGAACTTGCACTTCTCCTCCACCCTCAAAAGACGACATTTCCTTATATCTCAAGCACATATCTCATCATAAATAGAAACATTTACGACTCCATTTTTAACAAATTAGCCTTGTTTTCCTGTATTCCAAAACTCTGATGATTTCGCCATCAAATCACAATCAACTCCGAAAAAAATATCACCAACATCTAGCACAAAACCAAAACCATTGTTTCTTTTTATGCCTACTTATTCACCTGTCCTTCAATGCCAAGCTCTAAAATACATCCATTTCCACTCTCACCTACTACTTTTCACCAATTAATACATACAACAATCGGCAGAACAACCCTTATTCTATTGAATGTACGTATCGACACCCCTAAATCCTTGTCTTACTGCTGTTCTTGTACCTGTACCGAGCAGGTACAAGTGTGAACAGGCCAACGCTTAAGTCCTTGTTCCTCTATCCATTGTTTTTGTAAGTGTCCACAGGTTCATTGTAGAGAATGTCCTCCTGTGCGTATTGTGCCCAATAGATAATTTTTAATCTCCAGTGCTTTCTTGTAGTACTACGATGTCACCCGGTTGCGAAAAGATTTGCATTGTTGCCAACAAGTTTCGAGAAGTACAATAGATTTGATTGAAGTCTGAAGGATTAATTGAGTAGATTTTTGTATACATATTTATAAATGGCGGAGGAAATTTGAGTGGTCATGGTTCAGTGGAGGAGTGAATTAAAAAGATATTAAGAATCCGTAGAAGAGTTTAGGGTACAAATGGGTTTTGGTAAGCGGTTGTGTTTCAAAGCTTTCGCTTCTCAATTCGCTTACCATGTATTGGCACAATAATTTCAATAGATATCCTTATTTTCGAACAATGGAATATAACAGTGGATTTACTGTAGTATTTATTACTTATTTTTTTTTTGAGGCAAAGCCCAATTAACTGTTCTAACTGTTGTCAATTAAATTATTATTTTTTCTTTTTCTTTCTCGTGATACGAAAAAACATACCAACGGAAGAAATGATAAATCTTTCAAAGAACTTTCAAACGTGATGGAGAATTACAAGTTGAGCCTAAATTGAGAAGTAGGCATATTTTTGAAGACGTATTTTGAGGTTTTATGAATGCTTTTTTGTTTAGATAAATGTTTTTTTGAACAAATTTTTAATACTACAAAAATACTATAGATTGGTAGTTATATATATATATATAGAGAGAGCGTGTAGCGCACACAAAATATTTTCATGGGGGGATCAGGGTCGAAGTCCACCATTTTTGGTATCTCACGCTCCAATATGCCGCACAACATATCTTTTGATTTTGTCGATTTTCGGGAACAAAAACAATACAAAATTAATTATTGAATAAATAATTAGCATTAATTAATAAAATTAATTATTAATAACAAATACATAATTAAGTTTTACGTAAGCATATAGATAGGATTATAACGAATAAAAAAAGAAAAGCAAGGGCTATGGAGGTGTTCGGACCCCAGGTTACCAATGTGCGCCACTAATAGAAGGGATTACAATTATAAACTTCCACTTTCAAAATGCTGTAAGAAAATAACCACCGAGCAGAATGACTTCAAGCTGAATATGCTTGAAAAGGGGAGGGTCAGTATGACAAAAGAAAAAAGCTCCAAATTGTATCAATAGATGGCGCTATAAGCGATAAAACGGAAATGGATTCGGCTACAAATGCCACTTTGAATCAAATTGTGGCTTTGGCATGAGTTGTGCATTAAGTCAACTGTACTGTTTAATGTGCGAGATTGCTTCGGTGATTTGACGCAAAAAATAATTTTCAACAGCTGTTGCACTGTTAGAAGAAAATCCCATCCACTATGACAAGGTTTGTACCACATAGGATGGAAAAATCGATTTTTAATTGTCCTTGGGCCAAATACCACATAAAAAGCAACAATGAAAACTCCAATGAATTATTTTCTTCTCTCCTCTCTTCTTTTTAATGAATTATTTCTTTACTTTACCCCCACTTCAAGTATTTTCAATTTAAATTCGAAGTCATTCTGACCTGTGGTTCTTTTTTTTACAGCATTTTGAATGTGAAACATTAATTATAATCACCCTGTACATAAATATCAAATTTAATGTTTCTTATTAATAAATCAATATTTAAGTCAAACTTTTTATGCGAGCTCTCCGTCGTGTAGAGAAACTGATGAACATTTAATCTACCAGGGTTCAAAGTCCTCACGACGTTTGCTTCGCGTGGAAGTTTGGAGAGTGGAGGGGAAGCCTTCATCATTTGATCGTGGTTCAAAATTACAAGGTCTGTCGCCATTAGCCCTCGTGTTACTTTAAGTAAGACATTTATAAAAAATCACTCACCTTAAATGAGCTCTGTTTCAGTCTTTCAAAAAATTTTAAATAATATTTTTTATTGTAAAAGAAAATTTTCATAGAACACAGAAATATGTTTCTGTCATCCTTGCATAAAATAGCTAGCTATTTTACTGTTTTCTCTACAAAAGCGACGTGTTGAAAAGGGGTTTGAAAAATCTGTAAAAACATCCCCAGAAAATTTTTAAAAAACCTTTTGGACATTGCATACATTCAGAATTTTCGCAAATTCTTTTTTTCTATCGTTTGTTGAGTGAGAGGAAAACTTCTAAAATATCGTGTTCTTATTGCTTTTTAAGATTCACAATGAAAATTTTATACTTTTTCTGATGTACAGATACTGAACGATAGGTGCATGTGTTGGAGAACGATAACATGGCTAAAACGTTTTTTTGGAAAAATGACAAATGATTGTGAAACAATTTATCATAGCCTTCTATAACTTTATATATTGCTCCTTTCAACAAGTTTGCTTTGTTTTTTTATTTTTTTTATTTTTTTTTTTGGTTTTAAAATTTTTAAAAGGAAAAAAGGGGGGGAAAAAAATGGGGACAAAATTTTATGATTTAAAGGGGTAAAATTGTCAAAAAAATTTAATTTTTTAAAAAAGATTTATTTTTTGAAGAATTTGGGTTTTTTTAAACCAGGGTCCCAAAAACCTTCTAAAAAATTATTCCGGCCCGTTAAAACAGCCCTCCAATTCTCCTTTAAAAACTTTAAAATTTCCCCCCAAAAAGATTTTTTTTTGGGCCCCCCCTTTTTTCCCTATTTGAAAAAAATTTGAACGTCAAGGACGGAGGGTCCATAGGGCAGAGCCCCCCCAAATCCAAAACCCAATTTTGAGGATTAATGACATTGTGACGGGCTACGTGTTTTTCTTCATGTCCTTTTTTGGGGTTTTTTGGGGCCAGAATGAATGACAACTCTTTTCAACCAAACCAAGAAGTGAAAAGTGAAGGGTCAAATTAGGAAGCTTTTAAAAAGGGTTTAGAGTAAGCGGGGGGAATTTGGGGAATTTATGATAGTCCGTGATTCAAGTGTGAAGAGGTTTTGAAAGGTTAAGTGACAGCCAACAGATGTTATCCGTAACAGAGAGCCCTTAGGTCAAGATTTATACCATTGCACGCCAGTGAACCGCAACTTCCAATAGGATTAAATAGCTTGACACTTCGTTGGACGAAAAAGGTAGGATGACCATTTAAATATTCGGATCTGTGATCGAATTGGAATTGAGCTTAGGCGAGTTAGTTATTGATAGTGGTCCGGGTTACGTTATTTCGGTATTATATATATTATGTGTTTAGCTACCGTAGATTCTCTCACATACCATATTATTATATAATCTGTTAGAGGTTTAAGTTTAAGGTCTTAATAAAGTCATATTAAGATCATGGCAGCTTCTTCATTTATTCCTACACCTCTAGCTCACGCTGATAATCAAGGAGAAAGGCACCCGAGGGGGTCGCCCTTACAACATGTGCTTCCTGAAACAGCCTATATAATTCGAAATTATGTCGTTGTCTTGTAACGAGTCTACCCGTGAACCTTCAACTAATCCTCTTGGGGTAAATTTATTCTTTTTAACTGTATGTTCTATTGAAAACTTTCTCCCGAAGAAGAAGACTTGAATTATTCAAATGAGTTGTTATATTTAAGCATTAACTCTTAGGTACGCGATGTTAGTCGACGGATATAGTCAATTATTAATAACTGGAAAATAAGTTATAAGTTTGAGCTTAAGAATTACGATCGTAGGTCGTCCAAGTAAGAGATTTACCTTGAAGTCTAGCGCAGAAGTCCAGAGGGTTCCAAGAGTAAGTGGAGCAGATTATACTCATATGTTAAGTATCCTTAAGCCGTGTGATTGCTCTTCTAATTAGTTACGTAGTGCATTTCGTACCTTTAGTTGTTTGGTTTAAGTCAGTGGGATAATAAATCTGAGTTTGAAACTGGCATGGCTGATCCTTACTCTAATCCCCAAACACCAAATACCGCTAACTGGTTGTTACAGTCTCCACAATCCATTCTCATTCACAGCACCCAAGATATATGAGAACTTTAGCTCAAAGATAGCTAGCTGTTCAGTCTGTGATTTAGTCAAAGTCCAAGTTTTAGATCCATAGGTTAGTAAGAATCTCATAACTGTTTTATATGTAACGTAATTTTTGTAAGATTTTTATAATTAATTTTGACTTCAAGAAAGCTCTTAGACCATGATGACAGCGATTAGCAACAATCATATGTCTTTTAATTTCAGCACCAATGTCTTTTAGAATGTTAAAGTTTGAGCCCACAAAAGGCAAATGGTCAACCACTTCAAACTTATAATTTCCAGTCTGCGGATAGTTAAAACCTACTGGAGCTTTTGTAAATGGCATGTATTTAGTTTTGTTTTCATTAATAATTTAAATGCAACTTTTCAGCCGACTTCTTAAGTGCTAGACATGCCTCGATATTTGGTTTCCCTGTTTTCTCTTCTATTGTTAACATACTTACAGGTTTCCAGTTCAAATTTTTCGATATGACTTTCATATATTTATCAAAACTGTGTTTAGACAACAACTGTTCTTGAGTTTCTCACTTATATGCAGAGACAAAAGTCTTTATGCAAAGTAGAGAAGCTTCTAAGTTCAACGAATCTTTTAATGGTATATATAATGAAAAAAAAGCAGTAAAAATTTAATCTAGGCCTTATTTAATATAACATCAAAATCATATCTCGCGTTTATTTGAATAAATCCATTCTTCACTCTAAGTTAAATATTCCTCTTAAATATTTCCTTCTTATTGTACTCATAAAAAATGTTTTTCTAAGGCCGCAATGTGATAAATAAAATTATATATTATTTTTTAACATCACACCTCAAAGCAGCATTAAGATTATTGGTGATGGACCACGTAATTCTGAATCTCTGTTAAGTAGTGAAGATGATACCTATATTTGAAAACACACACACTCCAAACTTCCGCACTACCCAGTGAAGACTTCAAGCTTAGGCTGTTTTAAAGTGCATCACAACACTCAAAACCCGCCATGTAGAGGGAAGTTGATGCATGTTAAATCTATCGAGGCTCAAAGTCCTCCCATTGGTGTGGTATGGAAATTTGGAGAGGGAGGTACCAGCTCAAGTGTCGCCTCATCACTTGGCCATGGTTCAAAATTACGTGGTCCGTCACCAATAGCCCTCGTGTTGCTTCAAAGTGCGACGGAAATTTTAATCAAAATCAAACTATAGACGTGCATCAAGCTCTCTACTAGGCGTATTTAGTGGCACCAGGACTCGCAGTGGCGTAACGTACATCCCCGCAACCCCCGAATCGCTGGAGGGAGGGGGACAGGATTCCGAGGGACACAATGCCTGACTGATGCCAAGTACTCATTTGAGCTGAGGCCGAAAACCTGACTTGAAGGGTTCCCTAGTATTCTCCGTTACACCACTGCCAAGGGCGCCGTTACGCCACTGCACGTGAATTTATATGCTTACCTTTTTCCTTCCGTTTTCGGAAGTATTTTTAATCCTTTTTTAAATGTTTCCTTCTTCTTTTTGTGAAATAAATCAAGGTAATATAATTCATGTTCTAGATCAGGGGTGTCCATCCCAAATGACCTTGAGGTGTTCACTTCGGAAAAACATTATAATCTCGCGGGCCGCACATAAAAATATGTACCTTTATATCAGATTTGGAAACAAAAAAAAAACATTTATTGGAGTGAACATTTAAAACAGAATGAACTACTATTATTGTTTTCATTATTTTTCGTGTATACATACGTAGATAATATAATAATGTTTATATAATATAAATAGTGCAATGATCCAATAATGTTTAAAATATTACAATTGCCATTTTCTTGAAAATTACGGTGTTCCTATTGAATTGATCTTTCGTTACTCATTGTTGAAATTTGATAGTGCTGTCGTTCGCAAACGATTAAGTATACTTTGTCCTTTATCTTTACCGTCCTGAATATTTTTTAAAACTTTAAAAAACATTTCAGACTGCCTCTTGCTTTTGGGGCACTCCAAACCGAAAAGGAGGAGGATAAACGAAAGTCGCACACACAGAGAATCATGTACCAACCATACATAGCAAGGGATATGCATAATGCAATTCGAAATTTATTTAAAAAAAGTAATTTACTATAGTAAAATCAAATGTAACTGTTTGATAAAATATAAATCTATTTTAATCTAAAGGACACTTCTCTTATGAAAAAGGATTTATTTTAAAACAAGAACAGGTAACAGGCAAATACATTGTAGATAGATCTATATATGTATAAATTTCCTTTCAAATAAATTTCAAAATGAAAAAACTTTAAAAATCTGATATTTAAAGATTTTTAAAAAAGAGTCGGCGGGCCGCGTGTTGGACACCCCTGTTCTAGATTAAAGGGAAAACGTTTAAAAAATCCCAATATAAATATATAATGCAAAATAATTAAAAAACAGTATGATAGAAGTATCCATCATCCTGCAAATTTACGTGTTCAGCTCAGTGCAAAATAAATAAAACAAATAACAAATATCATTTTTACTCCTGATGATAGTTAAAAAACAATTACTGCTATTATTCTAATTTCATCTGCATCGCGGTACAGGTCCCCAGAATTTTCGTCATCAATGCCATCTTGTGATTACCAACCGCCTTTCTGACTGGTTCAAGTAATCTTCAATGTCGAAAATTCAAAATTACTCCAAAAAAATAACATGAAATAAACACATAGTAAAATACGTTTTCGTCATACATTAGAAGTGAAACAACTCCATAGTGATGTAAATTTCTGTCACATGGCTTTGGAAAGATTATTTGTGGTATTCGATATAAATTCAAAAAACAAACCTTTTTCCGCTCATTATCGCCTTTATTAGCAAAAATCTCAGTTTATTATAAAAAAAAATATTCAAGAAATCCACGTTTCTTCCAATTACAACCAACAGCAAAGTGACAAGTTCAATCCCCGCATTGTGACATTCGATGTTTTTTTACAATTATACGCCCCTTATTACGTAATAGTCGTTAAAAAAGTTGCCTGCAGCAACCAATTTACAATACACCTGTTTTGAGTACAATATTTTGTTCACTAAATGTTATGATGGAAATTTCCACCATCAAGCAAAAAAGGGGTTTAAAGTTTCTAAAAAACAGGGGTGGCGAACCTTTTTTGGGTCAACTGCCATTTTTTTTTAAAATGTTTAAAAGGGGGTATAGCGTGCTTTAAATAATTTTATTTTGATTAGAAAATAATCAAACTAAATACTAACAATTAAAAAATCTTTAATTCAACGAAAAAAAACATTTTGCACAGTATAGTGTAAAATTTTTATTTTACGTGTAATTCAAATTAAAAATAACATTAGTTGAATTCTGTTGTGGGAGATTAGTACAAATAACGTATTGGATTTTAAAATGTTCTTTTACCAGAATGCAATTTAATTTTGGGATCTTCCAAACGGTTTCTAAGTGGTTATTCAACTCTGAAAAAATGACTGCAGGCATGGAAAATGAAAATAGGGTTTTTTTAAAATAGCATGAGCCAGTTTTTTTAAACAGATAAATGTATCTGGAATCAATTCCATGTTTTCCAAAAAATTTTATTACAAACATTTTTTTTTGTTAATCTTCCTGTTTAAGTAATTTAACTTTTCCTTTTTTTAACAAATTTTTGAAACCCTATTGAACTAGACTGGGAAAACCATCAAATACATTTCAAAATTTTTTTAATTTACAACCAATAATTGGGACAAAAGGGTTTTTTTAAAAGAAACACATCAAGGTACATAAAAAACTTGAACGTTTCCGATAATTCTTTGAACTGAAAAAATCTCGCTGAAAACTACGACCTGTCACTGATGTTTCTCGTAATACTTCATATTGAACATTGTTATTTTCAATTAAAATGCAAACCGTTTTGATCGGTGGCGTGCCCAATATATTGCGTCACGGGCCATCAATGACACACGTGCCACTGATTCGCCATCCCTGCTCTAAGACTTTCATAGGTGGGTTTATAGCCTTTCAAACACATATTTTAAACTGTTAAAAATTGACTTAAAAATACCTTCTGATAAAACCACATCCCTATGTT
This sequence comes from Trichonephila inaurata madagascariensis, assembly GCA_019973955.1. NCBI lineage: Eukaryota > Metazoa > Arthropoda > Arachnida > Araneae > Nephilidae > Trichonephila > Trichonephila inaurata. Next base: position 38,180 of record BMAV01002014.1, on the reverse strand, counting down.
TTACTCGTTCAAATAAACTTCACTATGTTTAATTAACTACTATAGTCTAGATTTAAGGTATCCGACTACGTTCGGAACCATGATTTTAAAAAAGTGCATAAATGTATAATTTTCATGATATTTAGTGTCACTTAGATTAGAATACATGTATAAAATTGTTTTAAGGACATTATGACAAAAAAAATGATTTAAATACAATATTTTGGCAAAAAATGAACTTAGAATAACCTTTTTTCCAAATGTTCTCCTTTTGTGAAAAATGCTTCTATTATAATATTATTTTGCCTGTATATAGCTCAGACCTCTGTACAGAGGCTCAACTATGATTTTTGAAAAATTCACATTATTTTCAGAGTTACAACCCTTTGAAATAATGATCGGCGTATTTTCTTAAAATTTCTCCCCTCTGTTGTCGTAAAATATGGATAAACCCACTTCTAAGTTAAATTTTTTCAAAAATTCTAGTTCAGCCTTTGTATAGAGGTCTGAGCTATATACAGGCAAAATATTATTATAATAGAAGCATTTTTCACAAAAGGAGAGTATTTTGAAAATGGGTCATTCTATGTTCATTTTTCGTCAAAATATTGTACTTAAATAATTTTTTATTGTATTACTATTCTTAACTCAATTTTATATACATTGTCTAATCTAAGTGACGCTAAATATCATAAATAGTATCCATTTACACGCTTTTGCAAAATCACGGTTCCGAACGTAGTCGGATACCTTAAGAGAGGTAACTGCAAAATCTACATTACACTGAAGAATCCAAAATGGCTTGTAGCCTCAACATCGTGCGTACAATCATCACTCAAAAAATCCCTTGACCGTGAATTGTTAATCAAATATCAGTTAATTAATTTCTGACATATCATTTAGCAAACCACATTATTTAAACGATCTCGGTTCAGTAGATCGGCTTTAAGACCCTGCATATGTAATTATGCGATATCGGTCGGAGTTTTTTCAGCTGTTTTATTATTATTGTTGTTGCCAGCAACTCGTAAAACAGAACTAATTATACCTGAAGGTCCGCGCAGCTGTTCGGTAATTGTTTTGACCTTTTCATTGTCAACAGTAATGAAGGGATTAAATGGGATCATCAGACAGTGATATAAAAACTGTTCGACGATTGATTCACAGTGATCTTCGCATGCTGTACTCATTATGTTTATTATGCAAGTCGTTTGGTTTGAAGTTCGTTTGGAGGTTTTGCTGATCGTAAATGTGTTTATTATTCTTGTGTTCGTTAAAATTGAAATTGAATGCGAAGAAATGCTAATTTTTTTTTTTTACTAATTGGCATGAAGTATTTTTTTAATTTTATAATTAATGAAGTTTGTTTCTATAGATGAATATATGAGAAACTTGCATAAGGAAATATCATTACTGTGTGTATTATTGCTTTCATGTTTATATGTTGAGGGTATATTCTCTTATCCTCTGAAATTAGAACTTGATTGTAATTTGTATTTATTGTTCTGTTCGTTAAAATTAGTATAATTATATAGTGATTTGTATATTTTATAATTAATGAAGTATATTAGACATGAGAAACATCACGCGAAATTTTTTAACATTTTCAATCATTATAGACACTTATTTTAGTTTATATATCTAGTGTTTTATAAAAGCGTTTGAGATCTAAAATTAAAACTGTTGTGATCCATATAGACCAGGTGGTCGAGTGTGTGGAGCGAAGCTGTCACTCGTGAAGATACCACGTGGTCAATCTCGATGAAAACCATATGTAACGGATTCAGTCTTATCTTGATCTTGGCTTCGGCGTAACTAGGTGCCGTTGTTTTCTAAGATTTTTCTCTCGAATATTTCAGTCTATTTTAACATGGTAATTTAATTTGTTTAAGCTTATTAAGTTTATTGTTTTATTTAAGTTTTTATTGTGTTACCAATAAATCCAGCAAAAGACATTTATGGGTTGCAGAATTATTTTAACACACACACACTCAATATTTATTAAAAACTGTATTATTGTGTAATTTATTACGATTTCTTCAAAATGTGTATGTACTTACACTTTATTGATAACTTTAAAAGTCCTTAAAGTTGTCCCCCGCCTCCCCAAGGGACTGATACAAACTGGTGAATAACTGGGCAGGACATATGCAAGTATTTTCGTGCGCAAAATTATAAGATTTTGCATTTTGTTTCGAATTTCTGAAAACCCAATGGGCTTATATATTTTATAGAAATTTTGTATGAATGGGCATTTATATACATCAGGCAGATTGCCCCGTGGATCAGGGATAGATTGACCCATGGTAATCCATCCCACTTTTGCAGAAGGTGGTTTTAAGCTCCCCGGGATAGTATAGTGCACTTTCTCTTCAAAGGGCATCCCAGACATTTTCTATGGAGTTAAAATCAAAAGATAAGGTAGACTAAACCATGCGATGAATATCCTTAGGTAATCGTTGACTTGTTGAGCCTTATGTGGATAAGCACTGTAATCCAAAATATGAATCCAGGGCCAATTTCTCCACCGAAATATCAAACATAGGGGTTCTAGGATCTTCTTTCTATACATCATATATGTCTCTCAGGAAGGTTTTGTCGAACATATACAGGGGTATATGCCCGCCCAAAATAATGCTTTCCAAGCCCCATTATACTTTCAACACCGCAATAATTCTTTTCCCTGATGAAGGAGGGATGGTATCGTATACCATGCTCTCTTTAATTACAGATACGCAGAGAATCATCCATTCCAGAGTGAATCTAAACTTATTTGTAAGTAGCACGGTTTTTCAATAATATCTGGTCCCAAAGTACATATTGCGTCTGCACTATATAAATGCTCTCTTATGTGCTGTAGAAAAAGGAGCGCAAACAAAGGGGTTTTTTTTAGAATATATTCCTTTCTGAAGCCTTAGGGCAACTATAAACTGTGAAATTCGGATTCCAGTGGTAGCATACAGCTCATGTGATAACCATGAAGTTGTAGCAATCCTGCGCCACCGCGCTGAAAATGCCAAATAACAATCTTCATTCACTGTTGTGGGATCTTGATCGACCTTGTCCAGGTCTTCTCTATATGGATCCAGCCTCTCATGAAACTGTACACAAATTGCATATGACACTGAGTACTTCAGCTATGTAACCATCTGCGTTTGTGATTGATCTGCTTCAAATTTACTGACTATTCGCCATCTCATTCCGTCAGCCATATGTTAGGGTCTACTCACTTTACCTGGTACCTTGCAAAATTTACCTATTTCTTGCGAGAAACACGGTGGATATGTCGTGGAGTAGATAAATCGCCGGCATTCCTTCGTGCTCCCATATACTTTCCACATCAAAGCTCTGCAGACACGCATGAGTATATATTCGACTTTGAATATTTCCATAGTTTTTTTTTTCGATGGCTTAAGGTATCCGACTACGTTCGGAACCGTGATTTTGCAAAAGCGTGTAAATGGATAATATGTATGATATTTAGTGTCACTTAGATTAGAATAAATGTATAAAATTGTTTTAAGGACATTATGACAAAAAAAAATTATTTAAATATAATGTTTTGGCAAAAAATTAACTTAGAATAACCTTTTTTCCAAATGTTCTCCTTTTGTAAAAAATGCTTCTATTGTATTAATATTTTGTATGTATTCAGCCCAGATCTCTGTACAGAGGCTCAACTAGAATTTTTGAAACGCATAACTTGGAAGTCGTTTTATCCATGTTTTACGAAAACAGAAGGGAGAAATTTTAAGAAAATACGACGATAATTATTTCAAATGATTGCAACTCTGAAAATAATTTGAATTTTTCAAAACTGATAGTTGAGCCTCTGTACAGTGGTCTGAGCTATATACAGGCAAAATATTAATACAATAAAAGCATTTTTTACAAAAGGAGAACATTTGGAAAAAAAATTATTCTAAGTTAATTTTTTGCCAAAATATTGTACTTAAATAATTATTTTTGGTCATAATGTCCTTAAAATAATTTTATGCATGTATTCTAATCTAAGTGACTCAAAATATTATGAAAATTATACATTTATGCGTTTTTTTAAAATCATGGTTCCAAACGTATTCGGATACCTTAATTAGTTCCTTTGATACGATACTTTTTTTTATAAAAGTAGACATGATGCTCACTCTCTTGATTGTGCACATAAGTGTTTTGTAAAGGTCTGCCCGGCGCGTCTGAGGGTGTGGAAGAGTTGGAAGGAAGACAAGCCATATTAAAAAATAACTCAATTTATTTTCAGTATCAACAACAACACAAATCCAATGAACCAAAGTTAAGAGATGCACTCAAATATCAAATATGTAAAGCAATTAACGAAGTATGCGAAATATGAGAAGATTTTAAATAATTAGATCACTTACGTCTATTCAATACCTTTTACTTTTTAGCTACCTAATCTAGTGTAATGTCCTAGCCATACAAGGGATGAATTATGATGTATACTTTGAGGGTTTTATTTCACACACACAGAATAGTTCACACACATTAAATATTTACACACACACAAAAACAAATGTTTAAAGTAAAAATCGTTGAAAGTCGAGTTCATGACACTTGTAGAGAAATAATCCGTTACGCTCGTTGATGGAGCTAAAAATACTATGTCTCTCGTCAGAGGAATTCACGCTTCGCTCAAGGATGGAGCACAAGAAACTTGACCTCTCTCGTTGAGAGGTAATCTTTGAATCTCAATCTCCACACTGCGCTCACTGGCGGAGCACACAAAATCGCCCGCTCTTGGCGAGAGGTAATCACTGACTAACGTTGGCGTGGCACTCGCGCATGCGCAGTGCTTTGGATCAGTCCGCGTTGCCACCTAGAGTCTTAAATGGGGTCTACAGTTCGTTACACTAGTTTAATTCTTAGTTGACAGATCGTCAACTTTAATATTACAATTATCAGCTACTAAATATCTACGCCTCACTTCAAGTTTAATTAATCGCTGCTCCCGTTAGCAGTCTAACCTATCTCTCTTTTTTTTTAACCTGAAAGTTTCAACTTTATCTACAAGTCTTAATTTGGTCACGTCTTCTTCGGGAGAAATCTTTATAATATAATAATTTTTAAAGACCCAATATTTCTCATGAGGAATAGTATTTTTAGAGAATGCGGATGGACGCGTCATAGCGTACTTGATTGTCTTGTACATAGGTCGCCCATATGGAAAAGTGGCTAGTGACTCCAACTGCTGTGCCGAGGGCCAGAGTTCGAATTCTAGTGAAGGCATGGATACAAATGTATAGCGCATGAGACATTCTAAATTTTTGGTGATCTAAAACAGTGTTCCGCAACCCCCGGTCCGTGGATCAAATGGTACCGGGCCGCACAAGAAGCATTAAATTATTTACTGTGGTATATTTTTCTTGGATTTGAGCTACTGTTTATGAAAATCACTTTATATTCCTTGTTAAATCACTTTATATTCATTTTTTGGTGTAGCTATATTTTATTCTAATGTCACGATTAAATACAATTGAATTAAAATTATTAAATTTAAACAGTCTAAAAATATAAACAATCAACGTTTTCACCTCAGCGGGCCGCGGTAAAATTAACAAACGTTGACCAGTCCGCGGCGATAAAAAGGTTGAGGAACACTGATCTAAAAGACCACTCGAGAGGTTGGTGATGGGAAGAGGGGTGAGAGACCCCCGGAGCCCCCATTAGATGTTCTCCTTCAAAATCGGAGCCAAAACGTATTGTCACCTGCATGGTGCTCACAACTGCGGCCAAAACAACAGATTTAATCTAGCCCCCTAGCCACGATGAATTTAGTTAGTCTCGATTTGACACTTTTGATCGGGTGGCATTAGTTACAATAACAATTATATTGTATAATGTGTGTCTGTGACTAGCATATAAAACTAAAATTAATAAAATAGGATATACTAATGGTTCTCAAAGAGTGGCATGTGTGTCCCGTGACAAAAATAGGGTTTTTTTTTGTTTTGTTGATAAATAACTGTTAAAGAAGGAAACCCTTAACACATAAATTCAAACTCAGTGGCGAAACAGTCCATGAGGGCCAGGGTTTTACAGTGCCCATGACCATTGGGCACTGAGGTGCATGAGCAGATGTCTCAATCAGCTGATCAGTCTGAAGTAAGAACCCCAATGTTTACTCATTTATCGACCCACTGCAGTAGGGATAAAAGGCTGAGTCGACCTTGCGCAGTCCAAGAATAGAACCCGGACCTGTGGTTTAGAAGCGCGATATGCTACCACTGGACCACTTGGCCTTCCTTTAACGCATATTTGTACCAAAAAATATTTGTATGTTTAAAGATTCTATAAATTCTTTAAGTACTACCAGAAACAATTCATTTATTCTACTATTCATTATTTATAATGAAATAGTAGAAACACACACACAATTCATTTATACTATTTCGCATAAAAAGGGGGGAGGGAATAGAGGTAATTGGTAAATTATCTGTTATTTATAATATTATACATATTTTGTTTGTAATTCTCTGGCTGGGTGCTGTAGTTGGTATGTCGCTGGCCGTGTACGCTCAAGCAGTATCTTGTAAGTTTTAGAGCTCAATACCGGCCCAAATCAGTGGATTTTCATGATGCACAAAATCGATAGCGTCCATGTCAAGTGACTATGCAACATATAAAAGATCCCTTGAGTTCCTATTTGGTTTGGGTGCTCTCGGTAAAATTGAATTCCTTGCAACATTTCGCAACGTCAGGAAACAGGTGCCTCCCTCTGGATTATGTTGCGGCGATTTGTCTTCCATTTTTAAGGTGCCGCACCAGCTCCCGAATGTACCAGGTCTTCAATGGTAAATACTAATCCTCAGTCCCATTGGAAGTAAAATAAATTAGTAATTCTGTTAAATTTTTTAATAAATATACTAAAATAATTTTCTCTATTCAGTTATCAATCTGAAAAAAAAAATCAATCAGGGAAATAACTGAAAATAACTTCAAGTTCTTTTTAACAAGTAGTAATAACAAAACTTCGGAAAAGAATCGAATGGAGCAAAACAATAAATAAAATGGAGAAATGTTTTAATTTTCTCTACTCTTAACGGTCATAATAAATTGAAATGATAAGATACAATTGTTAAATTATTGTAAGTGTATTTGTCGGTTTTCACACACAAACGAAGAATACACAACATTAAAAACATAGTCATTGGAGACTATGATCGACATAGAAAGAGGTAATAAAGTCAAGATGAGAAAGCTGGTTAACACTTTGGAAGATGTACTGCATAAATGTATTGTAAAGGGATTTAGATAGCTATATGAAAGAGCGAAATATTGGAAAATGAAGTCACATCCTCTATTTATGTTTCGGATTAGATCCTCTGAAAACGTTTCATCTTATCTCGTACGTTGCAGAGACAGTCGTTGCTAATCCTGATCTATAGATCTCATAAAGATGCATTATATTTATTGAGGTAGTTCTTAGTGCCATGGTGTGTATGTGTGGTGTGTATGTGTGTGGGGAGGTATGTTTCATTTAAACATTAATCCATTAAATGTACACTCATTTTTTGTAGTTTTGAGAAATCTTTAAAATAACTACTTCAATTTTAGTCAATGAAACAAAATTCTTTAATAAATCTTTTTAAAAATAACAAAGCTTATGTTAAAATCTCTGTAAATCATTTTTTTAAAGAAAATAACTAATTTAGTATGATATTAAGAAAAAATTATAAATCTGGGCGATTCTTAAGTTTTTTTCCGTCAACCAATTTCGCCAAACGAAAGACTTTCGAAAGTATGTGAGAGGGGACCTGAAAGTATTTTCACGGTATTTGGCGACGTTTAAGGTTTAACGAAATTGGTCGACAGTGTAATATTCACCATCTAGAATTTTTAATTGGATAAAATTTTTTAAAATATTTATATCTCTTTATATATTCTGTGTAATGTTTGTTGAATGGAAAATAACACAATAAAAGCTTAACAGCCGTTGAACCTAATTTCAGATATCTAACCCATATCAGACGCATTTCATAAAATATTTTGAGTTGCTTGGTGTGTGTGTGTACTAGCTGGTATACCCGTTCTTCGCACGGGTGAATTGAAAAATAAAACAATAGAGATTGAAGCATAAAGAAATTTTTAATGTATTAATTTTACGTAAATCGCAAATCAAACAAAAAAGCCTTTTTTTTAGAATATTTGCCACATTTTAAGTTTGATGGTCTAATAAAAGAAAAAGGTATTATTTATTTATTTTTATCTATAACGCCTTTGTAACACCCATGTGAGTCAAATTTTGAAAATCCCTTTCTTAGTTGATATATGCTCAGTAAAAGTAACATGTACTCCATATTTCAAGGTTGTTGGCTTAATAATTCATAAAAGGGATATTTTTTATATAACCCCCTCGCAAACCCCTTTGATTGTCAATTTTCTCAAAACCATTTTTTAGCGGACCTTGTATGGAACATGCCTGCTAAATTTCAAGTCTGTAAGCCCAATAGTTTGAAAATGGGATTATCTTTTATCTATAGCACCACTTTAACCCCTCCCAACCCCTTTAGAGGCCCTTTTTTGTAAAAGCCAATTTTTTTTTTTTCTTCTCTACTCCATAAAATGAACATATTTACCAGATTTCAAGTATGTAGGTCTAACAGTTCAAAAAGGAGAATATTTATCTATTAATCCCCTTAAGCCCCAGCAACGCCCCCTGGGGGTCGATTTTCGCAAAATCTGTTCTTAGCGGATCTCTACTTCATGAAAGGAAAATGCTTACCAAATTTCAAGTCTGTAGGTTTAATAGTTCTTGAGATATTGAGAGGAGCGAGTGAGTGAGTGAAAAAGTGGGTCGCTTTTCGCCTTTATTCACATAGATATATATTACTCTAAAAAGTATTAAATTTGTTGAAATTTTTTTCCCTTTTTTGAAGATATCGATTTAGAGTCATCTTGATTACAATTATGGACTTATTTCAGATTTTTCACAATACATAACACAAATAAGTATTACACAAAAAGGCATTCTTCATTTTTATTCCAGAGGTATCAGCTTATACACTTCTCTCACCTGAAGCTTCTAGAATTTTCCTTTCTCATATGATTTCAATGTCTTAAAACGCTGAATCGTCAAATTTGGTGGTTGATGCAATATTGCATCATCTCACCATGATGTGTTTTCGCGGTATATTTTCAAGAGATTAAGTTGCGGCTGAGCTTGTTACTTCTTTTTACGCGCGTAAAAGAAATGAATTACTCAGTATCATGAGATGTCTTAAGCGGCTCAAACTCATCATAAATTAAAGAAATTGCCCTCTGAAGAAAACTGAAATACAGAATTATTACATAGATAATATGAATGCATGTGATGTGTATGTGCACGTGTGTGTATGTACATATTTATATGTGCTATTTCTTGAAAATTTGAGACTGTTTTTAGTCATACTCTTAGTTTTACAAGAATTTATTTAGAAACTGTAGTATTAGGTTTCTTCAAAACATAAAAATGAAATGATTCAATTCATCATTTGTTCATCATTCAGAAAAATGTGATTCAGTTTCTTTTTTACTGCCCATCAGGTTTCAGAAGATTTGCAATGATACTCTTAGGGATTTTCTTAGAGTATTAAAAGGAAAATATTTTCCTAACATAAAACTGCTATTAGTTTTTTATGAACTTGTATAGAAGTAACTTAAGATATAAATTTAGATCATTTTGGGGGTATTTTTTTTCCAGATCCAATCTTTGCCTATTCAACTGTACGATTGCAAGGTTGAAACAAACTATGAAATTCTTGTTATTACTAATCTTCCGTCTGGTCAAATGAAATGTTAGACCAGATCAGTGAAACCTTTAGCTTTAATGGTCCGATACTAGAAGTGGACTATCATGGATATCTTCCCAGTCCAGTCCAAGGCACTGCAAAATGTGCTGAGGTGAAGCCTGTTCTAGCCGGCATTTAGGCCAAATAAAAAAAAACCTCTTATTGCCTCCAGAAAAAGTTCAACTTTTTAAGGTATCCGATTACCCTAAAATCATGACTTTTTTAAAAAAATTGACAAATTTTTTTATGATTTTATTTTATAGGCCATCTTATTATCTTTATAAAAATACCAAGTTTTTTTTATTTTCCATTCACTAGAACAAAAACTACAAGTGTTTTAGTAAAAGCAGATACCATAACTTTACATAAGATGTCAAACTTTAAAATGCGTCTTGCTCGAAATGTGTGTTGTTTTTTTCGAAACACTCAAACGGGAACGGCGATTGCTCCAAAAGTTTTTAAAATAATTGGCTGAAATTTTTAGTATATGCTCTCTATATAACAGTAGATAAGTGTTTTAACCTTCATATTTATCAATCACTGTTTTATTACAAACTTAAAACTCCCTTAAGTGAATATAATTATTTTTTTTAAGCAATTCATATAATAACTAAGATAAAAATTTCTAGCTTTTGTAAATATTAAAATATTTTATCCTGAAGGGTCATTTAAAAAGGAATAAAAGTAATACATCAAAAAATTGAAAATTGAGAATTAGTTCATTTACTATTTGTACAGAGGGCCCCGTTTGTAATTTTTGCAATTTTACCCCTTTTTCCCATTTTAGTAGTAAAATTTTTTTTTCTTTTTTAACTTGTCATTTTTCAAAATGTCAAATAAATCTTAAAACCACAAAAGTCTCCATTTTTTGTTTTGGGGTAGTCAGAAATTTTAAGGGCCCCCTAACTGGGACGGCAAGGTTGGACGTTGTCGCATGGAAAGAGATGAAAGCCCTGGTCTTTTTCCTTATTTCCATTTATGAAACGGAGGTCATTTTTTTTTTTGGGCTTTTTTCCCCCATAATAATTTTAAGTCTGGGGGCTCTGAGGTGAAAGGGGCAAGATGGTCTAGTCCAGGGTACTAACCTTTTTTTTTGCCGGCCACAATATGAGGATTAACGGGGGGGGGCGTATAAGCAAAGAATTTAAAAAGCAGAAATTGACAAAGTATTAATAGTTTTTTTTCATTTTTTAAAATATATTAAAACCATCAAACTCAACTCACAGAGATAAAAAAAAAGTTCAATGCATTTTTTTTTTTGTTACGGGGAAAATTTTGATTTTCTTTTATCAAAGATCCCAAGTCCCCCCAACCCCCAAATATTTTTTTACCAAAAAAAAAATAAAGGAGGCATTGAAAGAGGGTTTGTGGTATAGTACGAGAAAAAAAAAAAATTTTTTGCATTTTCATGACAAATTCAAGTTGGACCATGTTTTTTTTTTTCTGCGAAAAAAGTCAAGATCCCAATGTCTTAAATAACATTCATTGATATTTTTCGCTTGGGGATGAGGGTTAAATAAACATTAGTTTCACCGATAAAATAGTCGCTATTCTACTGTTAGTTAACACTAACCGTTAAAAATTAAAAAAAAATAAGTTATCCTCAACCCCACCAGCCCCCCATAGATAGCAAAATTGATAAAAGGATTTTTTTTGATTGATAAAATTTTCCCCCAAATTTTTTTATACGTTGCTTTTAAATAATTGAATTTGAGTGAAACGGAGCATGACGGGGCCACCAAGAAAGGTCCGGTAACAGGGCCCCGGAGCCGCAGGTTGAGTATGGGGTTCAGTCCAGGGGGTCCAACCCAAATAGCCCGGCCATTTTAAAAAACATTATAACTGCGGGCCGCCATAAAAATATGTCCCCTTTATATCAGAGGAAAAAAAAAAACATTTTTTGGAGTAAAATTAAAAACAGAATGAATTTTATTATTGTTTTTTTTTTCATGCCCCGGACACAGAAAAAAAAAATGTCTACATAATATAATAATGCAATGATCAAATAAGTTTTAAATATTACAGGTGCGATTTTCTTAAAAAAATTACAGTGTTCTTATTGAATTGATCCCCGTTACCATTGTTAAAATTTTGGGGTTTGTCCGCAAACTATTAAGATACGTTGCCTTTCCCTTTAACCGTCCTGAAAAATATATATTTTTTTTTAACTTTAAAACATTCTGACCCCTTGCTTTTGAGCACCCCAAACGGGAAAAGGGAGGAGGAGAAACGATATCGAACACAGAGAATCATGTACCATCCATAGTAAAGAATAGCATAATGAAACGAATTTTTTAAAAAAAGTTTTTTATTGTAAAAAAAATCAAATACAACTGTTTGATAAAACATAAATCTATTTAAATTTAAAAAGGACATTTCTACTATCAAAGGGATTTATTTTAAAACAAGAACAGGTAGCAGTCAAATGTTTAGATTTATATATATATATATATATATATATATATATATATATAAATATATATATATATATATATATATATATATATAAAATTTTTTTATATATATATATATATATATATATATATAAATTTTATATAATATTTAAAAGTTTTTTAAAAAAGAGTCGGTGGGCCGCAACTTACGTACTGGCGGACCGCGTGTTGGACACCCCTGGTCTAGTCCCTCCTTTCCAAGAGTGTCGGCCAATTCATTTCCTTATTGTCATAGGACAGAATCCATTGAAATGAAATTCTTTGAATAAGAAATAAAGTATAATTATCAAAGTATAAAACACACACACTAAATTGAAGAATCTAGTTAGAGATCAAAATCACCATAATCTGATTTCTTGCAATCAATAGCTTTCGGAAGCCGACTGCCCGGGAGCCAATCATTTTATTTGCTTCAGCTGCAAATGAAATATGAATGAATACAATATATCAGGAGACATATATTCTTCATGCAACATATAGGAAAATATATAATGTGTATGAAGATACATATATTGTATTTTATTTCTTACAAGATACCTGAGACATATAATCAATGTCTAAAAGTGATTGTATCTCATCTATTTTTAAATATCTGAACTAATAGTCACACACATCTAATTTATGCAATTTTATTCATAAAGCATTGAATTATTTATAACGATACAAGTATTTATTTATGTTTTTAATGTTGAAAATTCCTTAAGCACGCTGGGATGTAACTAAAATTAAATTTTAGCTGAAAATAATGACATTCAAAAAACGAGCTGGAAAACAATTCAAAACTCTATATCCCTAATTTATTAATTCACAAAAACGTATGATATTGATAAGTGATTCATTTTAAGTTTTGATAACACTGTTTGAAGAATTAAATTGCAGCACTTTTTTTTAACCAACCATTTAATTATAAATTAGATTTTAGAGTTAGATATTTTCTTCTCTCGGCAAGGTTAGGAAATATCTAAGATATTTCCTTTAACGTTATGAAAAACTTTGTGAATTGTTTTCGTTTTCGAAGATTTAATAACAATATAATATCTATTAACAGATTTTTAAAATGATGGTAAAAACCAGTACCAGTATTTTTTTTTAAAAAAAATGGTACTAGTTTTGGTGCAGTAATTCTAAAAAACTTTAATAATTCTGAAATTTGATTTCCTCTACAACTGAGATCCATTTTTAAGAATGGGTTAAAGATATTAGTTTTCGACTAGTTCGGAATCGTGATTTGTGATTGTATAAATGGATATTTATATTTTAGTGTCACTTAGATTAGAAAAGTATATAAAATTATTTTTAAGAATAGTATTACAATAAAAATTATTTGGGATAATATTTTGACAAAATGAACATAGAATGACACATATTTTCGAAATTTTTTGTGAAAATGCTTATTATATAAACTTGTTCTATAGCCTGTGATCCGTACAGAGGCTCAACTAGAATTTTTTAAAAAAGTAAAACTTAGAAGTGGGTTTATCCATGTTTTACGATAACAGAGGGGAGAAATTTTAAGAAAAAAACGCCGATAATTATATTTCAATGGGTTGTAACTCTGAAAATAATGTGAATTTTTCAAAAATCATAGTTGAGCCTCTGTAAAGAGGTCTGAGCTATGTACAGGCAAAATATTATTATATAATAGAAGCCTTTTTCACAAAAGGAGATTTTGAAAAAAGGTTATTCTAAGTTAATTTTTGTCGAAATATAGAATTTAAATTTTTTTGTCAAAATGTCCTTAAAACAATTTTATACATGTATTCTAATCTAAGTGACATTAAATATCACGAAAATTATCCATTTATGCGCTTTTTTAAAATCAAGGTTCCGAACGCATTCGAATACGTATTCGGTTCATCAGGAATGTCATTTCTTTCAAATAAACAATATTTGATATATATGAAAGTCTAATTTTTTTCTATGATCATCTTTTTTTTTATATACTTCTAAAGCTCTCATTTTTATACCCGGCGTATAACGCGCACCCGTAAATTTCGATCTAATTTTTTGAGTTTAAAGTGCGCGTTATACGCCGGATTTTACAGTAGGCATTTGTTGAGAATAGGCATGGGGGAGGGGTCATGGAAAAGTCTATTTTCTCTTAAGATTAGTAGTAAAATATTTTATGCGCCTACTCTTTGAAATGGATTCCCCCTCACAAATTCCATATTAATTCTAAAATTCTATTAAAAAAAATATTTTTTTTATGTTCTTGTTATGTAATTGAGTTCTCTTAAATAAACAAATAGAAAGAAAAAAAAATACATTGTTATTTAACAAAGTTTTTTTTTTTCATTTTCAATTAATTCAATTTATAGTATTAGGTTTTAAAAAAAATCAACTTCCGTCGAGCCGGAGTCGAACCAGCGACCTATGGATTACTGTATCTTAACCTCTACAGTCCACCGCTCTGCCAACTGAGCTATCGACGGACATAAACGCGTCACTTAATATGATTTAAAAGCCAGTTCTTGAAAAATAAGGTCACGCACACGACCTCGATATTTATCTTTCTTATCTTCGTTTCGTATTCACTTTGACTTAGTCACGATAGAGAAACTGTGGCCGGTGTTGTTGCAGGCGAGTCGCGGGCTTGAGTCTTGGTTCCTTGATTCGTCACGTACTAGTGGGGTTAAATCACCTAATATGTCTCGGGGCTTAAAATCTTTTCATTATCGTGGTGAGGAGTGCGTGTTTATTAAAGTTGCACTTTAAAGCAACATGAGGGCTACTGGCAACGGACCTTGTAATTTTGAACCTCGATGAAGTGACGAGGAGGGCACCTAAGCTGGCACCCATCATCAAGCCAACAGGAGGATTTTGAGTTTCAATAGATTTAACATGCATCAACACCTTCACACGGCCCGTTTTCAGTGGCACTCCATCCACAAGTTCGTGACCATGACCATGACCACTTGCTACTGTCGCCACAGGAGGATCATAATATTAAGGCTGTTTTCGGCTAATGTTAAAGAATAGGACCCAAATTCGGAATTTTTTCAGATATAAAAGTACTCAGCCATTAATATTATATTCTGGCTTCACTGTTCTGTAGAGAATCACTTATTTTATCATACTATTAATTTTTATCCGAGTTGACGCATTTTTTCTCCTATACCATAATGCTAAATGAGCTATCCCTTTACATGTTAAAAGGAAAAATTAATTATTTATGAAATATTTTGAAATTTTAAAAACACTATATTATAAACAAATGCATGAGTTACAATGTCGCAAATTTTTATAAAAATATTGGCATTTTTTTCTGTCCGAAAATGTGCCCGCGTTAAGTTTACGCTCTTGTGCAAATGGCGAAAACAGCCTTAATTTTTAAAGGCAGACTTATTTTTGGAAGGTATGGTATCCATAAGGCTCAGTAGTCGAGTGGTAGCGTATCGCGCTTCCACACCACAGGTTCGGGTTCTATTCCCGGGCTGGGCAAGGTCAACTCATTCTTTCATCCCTTATGCAGTCGGTCAGTAAATGAGTACTAAGCTTGCTTGGCGACTTAAGCACTTGGGGTCTCGCTTCAGACTGACCACTTGATCGGGACATCTGCTCATGCACCTCAGCACCCAATGGTCACGTATACTGGGTTGGGAACAGTAGGCCTTGGCCCCCATTGGACTTCTCCACTGTGTTTGAGTTTATAGTATCCTTAAAGTATCAGAAATGTGCCTGGCTTATTGAAAAAGATTTCCGAATTGAAGAGAACCACTCTCTGTGAAATTGAAAACAAAAAATTTATAGATAAAAAGATGTAATAAATAATACAAGTAAAAATTGATAATAAAACAATAAAATGAATCTATACATGATGCATAAATAATAAAAATGAATAAATAAGAAATAACATAAGCCATAACAAAAATAAACAAGTAATATAAAAAATAGTTTTTAAGTCAATTCCTACTTAGATCAACAACGAAAAATTTTATTTTAGCTACTTTTTATTAAATGTTAAAATTAATATAAATATGTATATAATAAAAAGAATCACAACATTAAGTGGAAATTATTTTTTTAATTATCATTAAAGTATCGTTTTGCCCTTTTTTGATTTCAGTCCAACTGAATGTTTTTTTAACCGTAAAAAAAACCTTTTTCAATTTTTGCCCGGTCGCCAACGTGTTGTATTTGTAATTTTTAAATAATTAGTTTTAATCAATTAATTTTTTTAATTATAATTAAATTATTGTATTGTCCCCAAAAAGATCCTGTATATAAAATTTCAGCTCAATCAGGGTTTAAAAAAGTATTTTTGAACGATTGAAAATTCCACCAAGATAAATAAATAAATACAAATATATAAATAAAAAATATATAGAAAAGGGCTTAAAGAGGAATTGGAAAAAAAAAGACAAAGAAATACAATTAAAAAATTTTTTAAGGGAAGGATATTTTTTGAGAGAGGAACAACTAAAAGCTTAAGGTGAGGATTGGAAGCTTATTTCCGATTGGAAGAGCATTGAAACATTCTACGATTTTTGACCCCAGGATTGAAGAAAATTTTTTTTGGGAACCTTACATCAAAAAACCAGTATTTATTTTACCAATATATAATATACGTATTTTTCAAATATATTTCCTCGTCTATACTTTTTTATTTTTTTCTGATTCTTTGACATTGCATGACGTTAGATACAGCGGCGTCTTAAAGGTAAGCGCAGACTATAAAACCAAAGCAAAAAGTTCTATAATTACTATTTGTCTTCCAAAGCACTTTTATGGGCGCTTCAGATACAGAAAATTTTCACGGTCACGTCCTTGAAAAGCTCAGGCAATTTTGATTCAACCGAAAGGGTAACAACAATCGAGGCAGGCTACCTTCCTCGAGTCACGTAAGCGACAGACACAAGAGCCACTATTGTGTTGTTGTGTCTTCCCTTTCACAGTGTTGCCATTTTTGCACTCAGAAAAAGAGAGGAATTTTTAAGTCCACTTCTCGGAAAAGAAATCCGACGAACTTTGTCAAGTGTGGAAGGTGCTGTTCTCGCACGAGGACCGAGTGCTTGTGCCGACGTTGATCTTCAGAGATTGTTGCCAGTTTTCACTTGACTTTTAGAAAAGAATGAGGAAAATATCTAATGTCTGGCGACAGTTGTCGCTG
Source organism: Trichonephila inaurata madagascariensis (assembly GCA_019973955.1). NCBI lineage: Eukaryota > Metazoa > Arthropoda > Arachnida > Araneae > Nephilidae > Trichonephila > Trichonephila inaurata. The sequence continues at coordinate 20,853 of BMAV01002014.1, read as the reverse complement.
GAATAGAATACTTGGAAAACTGTTTCTTTTCGATGTTGCCTTCTTTGGAATGATTTGTTCTTATAAATAAAGAAGAAATGAAAAAAAATCAGGCTTTTTATACGTGTTTTTTCCGTCTCAGTAGCGACGATTTGATTGAATTCTTTGTCGAAGTACAGACAAAAAAAAAGAAGGAAAAAGTCTAGGCTAAGAAGTTATTATTTATAGATAAAAACATGTTGATCTATGTGATTTTATTACAAGAACACCTTAGCACACACTGAAAAAATTTAAGTTTTTTTATCAACAGCAACTTGAAAATTGGTATAATCTCATTTCTCTAGTCATTTTTATTGTGTTTTCCTAGCAATAAATTCTGTCAATTTTGCTTTGGATACTAAAAAATCGCAAAAGATAAATTTTCGAATTTTTAAGTTTTTTAAAAAAGGGATATATCAAGACATTATTATGAAGTTTTTTTAACCAAAAATGTGCCTCACAACTGTATTTAATAACTACTTGCATAATTACGAAGGATAATTATCTGTTTTCTAAGCTTGCTCATGAATAATAGGCTGGTAAAAAATATTCTAAAAATGTTGAGGGGAAAAATAAAAAGTATGAAGCATAAAAGACTGTACGTTTTTGTAAAAATACATTAAACAGAACATTAATATACATTAAACAGAACTTGGATACATTAAACAGAACATTAGTATACATTAAATAGAACATTAATACTGTACATTTTTAGTACATTGTACCGTACTCAATACAGGTTGTCGCAGGAAAATGATGAAATTAGGAATCTCATCAAATCCCTAAAGGAAGATGATCACTTGACTGTAGATGTTAAAATAGAGTATCTTCAAGGTCATTTCCCTGATAAAAGTAAGGGATTTGAACGAGTCCCTGGTCTGTTTTAGTGAAATGATGAAATAATATTGCCTTGAAGCATCTTGAAATGCAATGAATACAAATTATTTATTCGAAACTAATTAACAAATAATTAGGCTGGTAATCAATCCCTGTGTTAATCCTATGGTGCCATTTTTTTAAAGATATGGGGTTGATATTTAAGGGATCGATAATACTACCTGTATGGTTAGGAAGTACAAGGACTCAACCCCAGGTTCTTCCCCCTTGGAAGGTTTTGCCAATGCAAATCCTGACCAGTTCATCATTTCACTGAAATAGTTCAGGGATTTGATTAAATCACTTACTTTCATCAGGGAAATGACTTGAAGAGACGTTATTTTAACATCCCCGTCAATTGATCATCTCCTTTAGGGATTTGAGAATTCCCTAATTCCCCATTTCCCTGCGACAAATACAACGGTTCGAATTTTTTCCCGAATAAATGCCAGTATTTAACGGTGCGTTGACCGGTAGAGAGAAATGTGTTAAGAATACGGATATTATAGTTGTAAATTTATCGCGATCCGGAAGCGGCAGGTGTAGTTTGGTACATCGAAGAAACAGACATCGTTATAAAAATAATTAATTTTTTTTTTTGACTCATCAACTTAAGATTAATTACTATCTAATAAACCCGCGTGAGCAATTCTAATTACTTTCCTACCGTAAGCTTATGAGATAATCAAATAAACATTTATCTCTTGATACAATAATAGTTTCTTGTCGGATTTTTCCTAGTTACTTCCTTTCCTAGTTCGGCAATACTTTCAACTTGTTTGAATGATAATGTAAGGGCTAACTCTAACGCACCCATTGCCAGGTTTAAATAGCATAAAATAAATCTCTAAAAAGGGGGTTTTTAAAACTCAAACGATTGTTAAAAAAAAAAAAAAGGGGGAAGAATTTTTCCCCAAAAATTTAATTAATGGAAAATTAGGGATAAAACCCCTCTTTCAACAGGATTTAAATTTTCAATAAAATATACAAACTAAATCATTGAACCATTCTAATGGTCTTTGTTCTAAAGTTTTATGCTAAATATCGTACGTGTATTTTTTTACTTGTACTTAAATTTCAAATGTATATGTAACATTGACATGATGAAGTGGGAACGAAAATTTTCTTTACAGAGTTGATATAAGGAAAAGATGTTCTATGGTTTTGAGGTGAAGGGAAAATTAAACTAAAAAATTAATTTGTATGTTAAGTACTGCTACAAGGGAAATAAAGTTTAAGTATTTAAGTTCTTTTATGGTACATTCAAAGTAATTTTTGTAAATGAAAAACAGGTATTTTAGGTTATTTTATTAACATTTATTGCGATGTGAGAGGACACATACTAAATAGTTACAATTAAAAGCACATCAGGTACATTTAACACCTTCTTTAGTGTTAATTTGTGAAGCCCCCGCCCGTGGAACTCACGTTCTACCCTATCTGCGCGACCTGTTTCTGTGGGGAAGAATGAAGAACCACTCAAATCATTCATACTAAAATCCGTTTATTAAGATCTTAGTTTAAACACCAATACACAACAATAATAATCTACGGAGGATGATCCAGAATGAGAAGACGCAACACGTATTACCTAATAATCGCCCAATTGACCACTGAATCTAACTTTATAGATTAATTCCTATCTCACTAATATACGCACTTTCCTTATAGCTTATATATATTCGCTTACCGCTATATCCTAGGTAAACAGCTACCTCCTTATCACTTCTGTTGTAACTTTTATCCGGCTATGTTCTTTTTGGTCTCGGACCCACTTTTGGTTCGTCCGTACCGGCACGACTAGGCTAATCACTTTACAGCTACCTCTCTACTTAGCGACTTCACTTCCCACTTAGCAATCACTTCTACACATAGACATAGACATCACGCGAATGCTAACTTCCACTATATATGCGTACATAACCACGTTCCTCTTCTTGAGTTGGTTTGAAAGAATTGCCATTCTGGCTCCAAAGAACCCAAGAGGACAGTTAGATGAAATCGCGATGAAAGCCCCGTCACAAATTTTGTTTTGAAAAATAAAAACCTACTCTCGGAATTAAGTGCATAATAAAGCGAAAGACAGAAAACAGCTTGGATGATGAGCGATACTTTGGAAGAGAGCTGAGTAATGAAAAGTTACAGTTACACAATACTACTCATTTCCCATTACTCATCAATCAGTAATTATCGCTTTTGATTATTTATATTGCAGGAAAATAATTATTTCGAGTCTAAAATCATCTAACCAAAATTAACATTTTCTATTTTTCGAAAATTCAAACTTTTTGTACCTATATTAAATTTTGTGAAATTAAGTCTAAATTATTTTTCTCCAAATCTCAATAGCATGGAGCATCTTTTCCGCATAGATGGGTTCAGATGGATTATATTTTGTTTTTCCGTATAACCAACCGAAATCAAACTTTAATTCACTGTTATCGTATCTCTCGTACCTAAAATGTAAAAGAAACATTTTACTTTAAAATGTATTGTCTGCCGTTGTAAGAAATACAAGAAGAAATCACACTGAAATTTATTTATTGATTCAATGAGCCATTTTTTTAAGCCATTAAACATGTTTTTTTTATATATCTTCTCTGGATTTTTATTGCTTTACATGAAAATGTATATTTTCTTTTATGGACACCTTACAATTTATACCATCATTTTTTTAAAACTTTTTTTTTACAATTATAGCAAAATCTTCAAGAATCCCGACAAAATCTGTTTAACAACTATAATATTAAAAAGAAATGTGCTTTATTTTCCTTCAAAAATTCATTTTTAATACATAAAATTCTTCCCTTATTTTTGCAGTTTTTTCGTTGACTACACGTTTACCAAATTAACGGACTACATTTCGAAAAACAAGTTTCTATTATTACAGTTGATTAAATTTCAGATGTATCAATTACAATAACGATAAAATTACAATTATTCGCTATTTTGTTCTTGCTCCTCGATAGACATCTGTCTCACACATGCTCACTATCAGGCACGTACGCTGCATATGCCAAGTAAAAAGCAACATCTGCTTCTTAAAATGCCACTCGTCTTTTTTTTGATAAACATTATTATGTATGTATAATATATTGCGGCTATATCGCTAATTTATACATTTATTTTAGATTAGTGGTTTGAACGTTAATAGTTAACGCTTGACTAAACAGTGTTTTTATTTATTCTATATCCGTTCCAAAAAAGAATTTCATGGAATTATACCATTTATACCCCACGTTTCCTATTATTTTATCAAAGAATTTATATTTATCAAAGATATATATAAAGAATATAGATATTAAATATTTCTTTAACAAAAATCTTCTTTATAATTTTATTGTATTTCACGCTTATGTTAACACTAAAATATCTTAATGAATTGCTTTGTGGAAATAAAGTATTAAAAACGTACAAAGCATGAACATGTAAAAAAAAGAAGAAAGAAGTGGCATTTATTACTATTATTTTGTATTATTTATTATTACTATTAATTTTTAAAAATTAATAATAATAAAAAATGGCAACAAAAAGAATGCTTTTGTTCCGTTATAGCATTCGAAATCAGAAGAATTATAATTAGTTAGTTTATTCTATTGTTGAAACATATAAAAAATAGCACTGAAAAAGTGCATAAAATGGCAAAAAACTCTACTAATTATTAGTTCTCTAGTTATTTAGTAATTATTAATTCTCTAAAACTTATAAATGACTACGCAAAATCAGAAACAAATAAAAAACTTGAATGTTGCCATTTGCAATTTTAAATTTCTAAAATATATCTAAAACAAAGATAATAATCAGGTAGAGGATCAACATCTGACTATTAATATCTTATTGCGGTATTTGTAAATTTAAAAGTAAATAATTTTTGCTATTAAATTTCCTGGGATGTGGTATAAAACAATTTATTTATAAATCTTATCTTTTGTAAAATCAAATCTATTCAAGAAAATTAGAATATTGCGTTTTGTTACAGCAAAAAGTATAAATATTTAAAAATAAAAATTTATTTTGTGGTAAGGCTACTTTTGATTTTTTTAAAAGTAAAGTTCAAATTAATAAGTAATGAAATATCATTTTTAAAGGAAATATTTGGGAAGTAATTGATTTGTAGTTAAAAATTGAATACATTCATGTCTTCATATAAGTCTTAAATATTTCCTAATGGCTTAAATTACCGAATCAAATTTAGAAACAAATACAAAATGTCATGAAGGATACAGAATGCCATGTCATTTTATGCAATTTAATTATTAAATAAGAGAATATTTTGAATATTAAATTACATCATTTTGATTATTCATTTGTTTTGCACAAAAAGATAAGTATATGAACTATAACGTATTTTTTTTAAAGAAAAAGATACAATTTCTTAAATTCAAATCTTACAATCTTAGAAATCTTTTAAAACATTGTTAATTTCAATAAGAAGTTAAACCTAAAATTAAAATTTCAAAAATTTTTTTAATACAATATTTGGCTTAAATGAAATTAAAGACATTGTATCTCATTCAAATATCTTTTTTTTTTCAGATGCATTATCTCTCGTTCTACACATTCTTTCTATTTTTTTTTCCATTTTTTGTTCAGAATTTTAAAAAAAGTTCATAGATAATAGAAAGATTTTACAAGAGAATAGATAAGAAAGGATATTTTAACAACCTTTCTGCTGTCATAAAAGCAATTTTCAATACTAAAAAAATTAATATAAAGGAGACAGGTTATTATTTAGTTATACACGATTATAGTTACAAAATGTAAAAAAGTACACAAAACTAAAATGTGTTAAAGAAAGTTTTTTTTTTTTAAAAATGGTGTTAAGAATATTAAGTGATTTTCTCGATAAAATTTTTTAATTTAAGATATTTTACATTAAAATTTTGACTTCCATTTAATAATATCACCCTAAAAATTATATAACAACTTCGGACCTTATAATTAGAATTATGGACACATAATGTGGCTGACACACATTTTAACTGTACTTCACTCATTACTTCCTCACCACGCCACGTGAGGATTTTGTGACCAGTTTCTACTTAATGAATATCAACCCTTATTCCACATGCGAATACTATTAAAGATATAATAAGTTTTATCAAATGTGTAAATGAGTATTACAAGTGTTGTTTCGTCAAGGTATTGAGGGTTTTTTTTCCTAGCGGGGGTTGTAATCGTGGTAAGAATGAGAGCATCCATATTTATTTTACTCTAACATAAAGAGACCCCACGAACTACCACAACAGCTACGAAACGCAACACAGCAGAGATGTGGACATGATAATCACACACAAGAGCATTTATTATTCGCTTCCGTGATCTCAACCATTTATAATTTTGATCAACCGGAAGTTGTTGTCGAGTGTTTTTATCCTGGGATACATATGAAATACGAGGGGAAGAACAGAAACATACTATACAAACAGAAGAATATAGACATTTATTACAAACAATGATCCCAGCATATAACAGAAGAGGTGCGCTGCTTTTCAATCGAGACGGAAATCCCTTTCAGGCGAAAGTCCGACTTCTTTTCCCGAAGAAGATACAACCATGCCTCACTCGGGATATGAACCGTGTAAAGGTCTTGCCGACGCGACTAAAGGTGTGGGAGAAATGGAAGGAAGACTAACTATATTCAAAATAACTCACTTTATTCACAGTAAATGCAATCAACCAAAGTTAAGAGATGCACCCAATCATTAAATATGAAGAGCAATTAACGAGGTACACGAGATATGAGAAGACTTTAATTACTTAAAACACTTACGTTGATTCAATAGCTCTGATTTCTTAGCTACCTAATCTAGATTAAATCTTAAGTGACAGATCTTCAACTTACATATAACAATTATCAGCTACTAAATATCTACGTCTCACTTCAAGTTTGATTAATTACTACTCCGCCAGCACTCTACCCTATATCTCCCTAGACTTTATATACGAGTCTTAATTTGCATGATCACGTTTTCTTCTTCTGGAGAAAGCTTTATAATAAAATAATTTTAAGACTTAATATTCCTCAAAAGGACTATTAATGGAAAGATCACGGATAGACCCGTTACAACCCGAACACACTCGGTTACAAGCCGAGGATCATATCCACCATAATAGCTGGGCGGCAACCGGAAGTTGTTGGAGTCAATGATTTTCAGTAAAGGCTCTTTTGATTGGTCCGAATACACGGGTGATGCAAGATTGCATCATTCTGTTTTCAGAACGCTAATGTTACATGTTTAAGTTGTGATATTTCCCATTAGGTGGGTAAACTAGAAATTAACTATAACACGTCTTGAAGGACTCAAAAGCATTATGAATTAAAATTCCTCGAGAGAAAACGTAAGAGAATTATTACACACATTTTTATTATATCATTTGAATTAAAAAACATCAAATTATTAAATATCTCAGTTTCTGTTTACTTATTTTATTCATGAATATTAAGCCAAAAGATGTAAAGCATGACTACTTTTTCTTAAACAGAATCCTGCGTATAACGAGCACTTTGAACACAAAAAATAAGATTGAAATTTAAGGGTGCGCGTTATACGCCGGGTATAAAAACGATAACTTTAAAAATGACAAGAAACAGATGAGCATTAAAAAAACTTTACTTCTATTTGTATCGAAATACCGTTTGTTTTAAGGAAACGTCTTGCATTATGAACTACACACACACACACACACACACACACACACACACACACACAAGAGTTGTAGTTCTAGAAGTATACTATTTTTTCAAAAGTCTAAGATAATACGTCGAAAAAATGACTTCAAAACATAAGAGCGATGTAAGCTAATATTTCACATTTCTTCGTCGAAAAGGCAGTGCGTGTTATACGACGAATATACCTAAAATTTAAAAATTCAGCTTGGAACTATAGGTGCGCGTTAAACGCCGGATTTTAAGGTATCGACTACGTTCGGAACCGTGATTTTGCAAAAGCGTATAAATGGATAACATTTATAATGTTTAGTGTCACTTAGATTAGAAAATGTATATAAAATTGTTTTAAGAATAATTACAATAAAATTATTTAAGTACAATATTTTTGACAAAAATAGACATAGAATGACCCATTTTCAAAATATTCTCCTTTTGTAAAAAAAATGCTTCTATTATAATAATATTTTTGCCTTTATATCCCTGACCTCTGTACAGAGGTTCAATTAGAATTTTTGAAATATATAACTTAGAAGTGGGTTTATTCATGTTTTACGACAACAAAAGGGAGAAATTTTAAGAAAAAAAAGCCGATAATTATAAATATTTCAATTGGTAGTAACTCTGAAAATAAAGTGAATTTTTCAAAAATCATAGTTGAGCCTCTGTACAGAGGTCTCTGAGCTGTATACAGGTAAAATATTATTATAATAGAAGCATTTTTCACAAAAGGTGAACATTTTGAAAAAAAGGTTATTTTCTAAGTTAATTTTTTGCCGAAATATTGTATTTAAATAAATTTTTTTTGTCAAAATGTTCCTTAAAACAATTTTATACATGTGTTCTAATCTAAGTGACACTAAATATCATGAAAATTATCCATTTATGCGCTTTTTTAAAATCATGGTTCCGAACGTAGTCGGATACCTTAAGGTACATATGTTCACTAAGCCTAACGTTCCATTTTCAAACTAAAACCCCATATCGACCGCTTAGTATTAAGGAAGAAAAAAAAATATCTTCAATGATCTAATCAAAATATTTGGACCATTCATCACGAAAGCCGCCTCGTGCGGCGTGGTACGAGACGTGCGCGAGCGCAGTCTGTACGAGATAACAACACACCACTCGGAACAACGAACCCTTTCACCACATGCTATTTTCAACCACTTCCAAGAAAACAGCTGAGGCAGCGAGCTGTGCATAATTAATCGCGATCATTGAGAATATTTTTGTTTGCCGAGGAGGGCATTTATCAGGAAGTGAGATAATTGTTACTGACGGCCTTTCTTCGGAATCGCCTTCCCACAGCAGCTGGTGTCATAACGTTCCAGTGGCGTTTCAGAAACAGATGTCGCGCACGGATACTGTTGGGGTGAAGTGAATGCGAAATTAACACGGTTGCACTTTTTTCTTTCATTCCAAATATGTTCATTGATGCTCTTTAGCTCAGTTTAGAACAGTGATTCCCAAAGTGGTCTATATAGAGCCCCAGGGGTCTATGACGACGTGCAAGGGCTCCACGTCAGCAACAAAACAATTTAGGGGTCCATGAGGAGTGAAGGTGGGGTCTACGATAGTGGCTCACATTAAACCATATCGTGACTTTAATTTTAAAAGAAAATTAAATTGAGTGGAAACCAAATTTTATCTATTTAATAGATTTATTTACTAAATTTAATGAGTTTAATTTGCACTTACGAAAGGTGGCAGAATAAGTTATATTAAAACAAGGACCATCAATAAAGCGCTACATCTGTTATTTATCCCGAATTATGAAATATCTTGAGAAAATTTTTAGTAATTGCTTTTTCTAATGAGAAAGAATTTCAGCGAGGTTGCCAATCTAAAAAGAGCGAGAGAGAAAGAAACAAAAAGACTGGACACTGCTCACCAAGGAATTTTAGAGTTAAACCTTACAAAAGATTGGTTCCAAATGCTGAAAATTTGTTAATTGAAGCGTCAGATTCATCCTTCGCATTAAAAGCATTTGTTTGCTGTTCAGTTACCTTATATATTAATTAAATTTTAAATTAAATATATTAATTAATTAATATGCGTTACTTAAATTTTAATCACTTTACTTCACTACAGTTAGAAATTTAAATCTTTTAAAGTTGGTCTATACTAGCTGTAAAAAAAAAAACCCTTCAAGTTGATAAATTTGCAAAAATTCACTATTAGGTAAGCACGGGTCTACCACAAACCAGAAAACAGGGCAAGGGGTCTATGAGACAAAAATGTTTAGGAACCTCTGGTTTAGAAAGTACACAGAATCTTGGTAATTCACCACTCGCCCTTGAAAGAGGGAGATCATTTTAAAAACCTTAGGGGAAATTGGGGTGCTTAGTCCGGGTTTAAAGATAAATTTATTTTCGAAAACTTTTGCCAACATATTTTGTGTGAAAGAGCTGTTTCAATACAGAATAAAAGTTTTAAAAATGTAGCAGTAATGAGTCAAATACTGATTGAAATACGCAAACAAAAGTTACAGAAAATATCTCATTATCCAAAGAAGTTTTTTGCTGAGGCAATATTCATAAATAACGGTTAATGGTTTTAATGCTGGAATGAATACTATATTCGGCTAGAATAGACAAATATTTTTCATCAGTTCAGAATACTTTTAATATAGTTCAAATTTAATCTTCATAAAGTAGAACGATTAATAATGCAACACAAATAGCTATATTTTGTTAAGTATGTTATTTATAAATCTTAAAATGGCATATGTATGCTAAAAAAGCACTAAAAGCTACGCAATTAAATTGTTTTCCATAAATTCCCTTTAAATTTTATTAATGAAAAATAAATAATTTGAACATGTGTGGGCGATTAAATACCTTTGGTTAACCGAACTACAAACCTCAGGAAGTGAATCCTTCCTATTATTAGTTTCTCCTAAAAAATATTAATTTCCTTCTGAAAATCTCTTTTTCGACCTACTAGAAGCTCACACTCTTATATTTTTTTTTTAAATTTTCGTAAAATTTTCAATCGTTAATAAAATACATTTTAAGGCGTAAATTTAAAATTTTTAAAATACATATATTTTGGGGGACAATACAAAATTTAATTAATTAATAAAAATTAATTGATTAAAACATATTTAAAGAGTTCCATACAGCCACGTTGGACTTTTTTTGGGACTTAGGCCTTTGGTGATTTTTGGTCAAAACTGAAAAGGTTTTTTTTCTCATTTTTAAGTATTCAGTTGAACGGGAAATTTTATATACCGATTTTTTGGGGGAGACATTACGAACTTTAATGATAATTCAAAAAAAATTAATCCCATTAATGTTGTATTCTGTCATGTTTTATACATTTTTATATTAATTGTAACTTTTTAAATAAAAAGAAGCAAAATAACATTTTTCTTTGTTGATCTATGTAGGAATTGACTTAAATTTTTTTTTATGTTACTTGTTTTTTTAATTGTTCCGTTTTTTAAACAATGCACTACACATATGAATACGTGCTTAATCTGTGTGAATGGTTTTTCACTCTTCTTTTACAACACCTATTATTTTACGTTATACAAATTATAATCCCGCTACGTTAAATACGTTATACGATAATAATTGTATGTATTATAAACTTATTACATTATCTTGAATCAGTTAAAGGGAGCAATAACACCATAGCAATTTTTTGTGGTATTATTTTAAAACTTTCTATAGCATTAAACAATCTTAGCATAATAGTAAAAGTCAGTGAGGATATTAATGTCGTATTATAACACGACGGGGTATTTTCGACATCCCTGAGTTACATGAGGATGATATCTAAGCCGGAACATCACTCCCCAAACTTCCACGTCATATCAAGGGTTCGCCGTTTCAATTAAGTATACAACAAATTTCTCGAATTTGAGAGTTACAGTCTTATTAATTAATAACACTCATTCTCTTATTAATTAATTTAGGGTTTTTTTTTTTGGATAATGCTGTTGCAAGGATTAAAGAAATTTAAAAAATTCTGAAATAAAATTCAGTGATGTGTTTTTTAAATAAAAAAATTTAGGGATTTTTCGTTTTTTAAAAGGGAGGGATAAAACGCCAAAAAGAAAAACAAAAGACGCCAAACGGAATATTCCTACTGGTAACCTTTTTTCCACCCCCTTTTTGGTTTTCTTTTTTATCAGTAATGTCTTTTGCAAAAAAAAAAAAAAAAAAAGGATGAAAAATTAATGAAAACTAATATTTATTTTTCCTTTTTTTTAATGTGTATTTTGTGTATTGTCGTCAATAAAGCCTGCTTGGCAAGATTCGCTCGGTTAAATGGAAAAGTACAGAAATTTGTTATTTTCTTTTGGAAACAAAAATGGCCGCGGTAGCCGAGTGGTATAGGTATCGGATCGTGGCTTGCCTTGTCACGAGTTCGAGCCCAGTACCACTAAAGACCCGCCGTGTAGGGCAGCGATGCACGTTAAATCTGTCGAGAGCTGAAACGTCCTCCCGTTGGTGTGGTGTGGTAGTTAGGAGAGGGGGTGCCCGCTCAGATGTCGTCCACGTTACTTGACCAAGGTTCAAAATTACGTGGTCCGTCGCCAAAAGCCCTCGTGCACCTGAACAGTGCCACGTTAATATTCAATCAATCAATCTAGAAACAAAAATTTACTTATGAAAATGAGAATTCTGTACACAGTTATGTTAATTCGATTTTTTTTTTTCCTCCTTGCTAATGGTAAAGCAATATGCTTTTTATTCGTTCATTGAATAATAATTAACTATCGAAGGAAATAAAGATATGAAAAATGTCCATTTCCCTATTTGTGAAAATTGAGATTTTCAACCTTTTTTTTTTTGCTTAAATAGAATTAAATCTTAATAATAACAACAATTTTTCTTCGGTGTTCCAAGTTGTTTGGGCTTTTTTTTACTCTTTAAATCACAAACGAATTTGTAAATCCCAAATTTATGAAGTGGTTGTTTTTGGTTCTTGCATTTGCAAGAACAGAGCCCGGGGTGTGACGCATCACAAGAATTTTTCGGATTCTTCCGGTTAGTCATCAGGGAGGTATACGACCCTGGCCTCTTGAAGAACCTGCCAACTGCTCTTGAGACTTCGAATTACATTCATTGATATTCCTTTAAGTGGAACTTCGTTCAAATTTCAACTCAGAGGTTGCAATTGTCGACAAAATGGATAAATTAAGTAGATGAACGAGCAAAAATAAGCAATCCTGTATAATCGTAAAAAATCATACCGATTCCTTCCTATTTTTTTCAATCAGTTTCAATTATAAAGCATCTTTGGAAATCTGTAATGTTTAATTTTAATGTAGAATTTTCTATGTACAAGGTTATTCATAATCCCCTCCATGTTTCTAAGCTCTACAGTAAAAAAACTAAGACAAATGCAGCAAAAAGGGTATTTGGAAGAATACAGAAACATTTGAAGTTTTATTTACATACATTACAAATGTTCCATGTGTGAAACCTTTGATCACATAGCATGCATCAATGCGGTAGTCCAGTTCCTGCTACACTTTACTCAACATGATAACATCAAAATTATTGACAGCACGTGTTATCCTTCATGCAGTTCTGGTACATCATGCGGCAAAGGGGGTATGAAAATTTGAATCATATGCAAAAGACCAAGTTTTGGGATAACACGTTTATAACGTGTATAGTACCGTATTGAGTAGAATGGGGCTGGAATTGGACTATCACATTGATATATGCCGTGTAACCAAGGTTTCACACATAGAATAGCGGTAAAGTAATATAAATATAACTTGAAATGTTCCTCTGTTCCTTCAAATGTTCTTCTTTGCTGTATTCGTCTTAGTTTTTTTACTGTTGTACTTGTATTGTATTGTAACCATGGTTTCACACATAGAATAGCAGTAAAGTATATAAATAAAATTTGAAATGTTTCTCTATTCTTTCACAAATGTTCTTTTTTGCTGTATTCGTCTTAGTTTTTTACTATTGTACTTCGAAACCAGGGAGAGAATTATGAATGACCCGGTATTTTTACTATTGTTTTATTAACAGACAAAGTTAATAGCTCTGCTGTGTTAATAAAATTGCACACGTAACCAACCAATTTCAGGATCTTAAAGCTTCAGTCAGTTACTTAACCTTCTGACCATAACATCCGTCCCTCAGACGGGGATGATTTGCTTTAATGCCTGTAACTGTGGTGTGATTTTGGGGGTGGGCTGCTTTGACATCTTCAGTTAGATTCTACCCAATAAGAGGATCACGGCGTGGTACTTGGCGATTTTTTTCACACAACTCATGATATGTGCGATTTTCTTATCTATCACCGTCTATCAGACAGATACTCCTAGAGTTTTATCCTTTTTGGTATTATTATTTTTAATTACTTTTACATGAATATAAATAATTTCTATCCGTTTTTTATAAAAATACTAGTCACAATTCTAGGGAAAAAATTCATTAATATAGAGCCTCATAAAGACTTAAATATTAAAAATTGTATTTTCGTTTATGTTTCATGTTTTTAATTAAATTGTCTAATGCAGTGGCGCACACAAGGGGGGTGTCGTAGGAGTCTGGACATCTCCCCCCATAGCTCTTGATTTTTTTTTCGATTAGTTATAATCCTATGTATATATTAAATAAAATTTAATTATGTATTTGTTATTAAAAATTAATTTTATAAATTAATGCTAATTATTTATTCAATAATTAATTTTTTATAGTTTTTGTTCTCCAAAATCGATAAAATCAAAAGAATATGTTGGGCGGCCGTATTGGAGCATAATACCAAAATGGTGGACTTCGACCCTGTACCCCCTTAAAAATTTTTGTGTGTGCTACTGAAATGCATATATCTTGAAAAAAAAGTTATACTTTATTTTACTATACATCTTCTTATTTGAGCAATACTCAATTTCATGAGCGATAGGGACATCTAAACAATCCTTAAAGTAATAAAATTAAAAAAAAAATTGCGCACCCGTTTGTCAGACGGATGTTCCTCAGAATGGCAAAAAATTAGTGTTCCGGTCAGAGGGTTAAAGCAACAAGCTAATTTAAATATTAGTCAATATTTATTAAAGAAGGACTATAAAATACTCCTAGGTTTTGAGTACAGCATAATTTTTTGCACCATACCTCATAATTTAGTACCTTCTTGATTCCATACGATGATCTTGCCCTCTCAGCCTTCCGGTTTAAACCATGATTTTTCACCAACACGTGAAATTTCTAATCAATGAATATCTAATTATTCTTGAAAATTTCCTGGTTCTTTTGTCTGATTTGCGCGCGCATTCTAACAGATACATTTAAATACATGTCGCTTATTTTGATAAACATTAAGTACTGACCCATTTCGCAATCGAAAACTTTTATTTAATATAAATAATTATAAAAATGTTGATCACGAAATAAATGTGAACATAAATGACCTGAAAAGTTATTCAAAAAAAAAAAAAAAAGACACGTATATTTTCAAATATCCATTTGATGCCGATACTAACAAAATATTATATAAACGGTTTAACATAGCTAATTCTTTTCAGAATTATGTAAATCATTCAAACTGATATCAAAGAAACCTTTAGGTAATATCCATGTGCACCTTGTAAAAAATATAGGAAACCAAGAATAACTTTAATTACGATTCTTATGAAAATATAAAAGATCGCACAAAATTTTAGTCTAAATGAAATCATTTGGGGTCAACAACCTTTATTTTCTAGCTGTCATATTTAAAGTCAGCAATGCTACAACTTTGAAATAACTTTGAGTAAAAATAGATTCAAATATCGATTTGACTTCACAGATACATTGAAGAAGCGGTAGAATAGGTATAACTTATTTTGTCGTTTTTAAAATCCCTAGATGGCGCCACAAGAAAATCAAAAACATTTCGAATTACGAAAAAAAATTTAAAAAGTGGAAATTTCGTACAAATACGACTAATTTTACTTTATAAAAAACACAAAATAAAGAAACTTACTCATTTCATGAACTACTATTACTTCACCCTCCAATTTTTTCTAAAAAATTAATACAGAACATTAAAAAAATAACATTCTATAACTTCATAAAACAGCAAACGATAAAAATCCCAGAACAAATATATTAATTTCTTATTATAGCTATTCAAATTATATTAAAATATTTTCTTATATATATGCCGATATTTAATTTACTTTCTTTATTACAGTTATTTCAGCGACATGTACATATTTAATGATTTAATTTAATTTAATAAGGGTTAAATCTTTTTTACACGAGTCATTATTTTAACTTCCACACAATGATCTTGTACCCATTCATAGACTATTTTATTATAGATGTAAATTAAGCAGCTTGAGAAAAAAAAAAAAAAAGATAGCGGTAGCTTTTTGTAACATGCTTTTGGCAACGCAACGGGGGTTACAAGCGGGATGACCACATGGTGGGAAACCACATGGCTCTTTCAAACTGTTAAGCGGTTTTTCTTGAAGTGAATAGATAAAGCTATCCATCTCTGGAATCAATTTACATTACCGGAAATAATAAAATAGTAATTTTATTCAGTGGACTTGGAGAATAAAACTTCTCATTCAAAAACGAGAGAAAAGCATTACTCTAGTTTTAGAATGTTCATAAATATGCAGATACATTCGGACCTCTATTTAACGAAGTCGCTAAATCTCGAAAAAATTTCGTTATGAAGAAAATTTGTTAAAGAGATTCATCTTTCAATATACTTCACAAACCACATAAAACGAGTTTTTAAATGCGTATAAAGACCGCGGTAGCCTAGTGCAGTGCTCCGCAACCTTTTTATCGCTGCGGACCGGTCAACGTTTGATAATTTTACCACGGCCCGCTGAGGGTGGGACACGTTGATTGTTTATATTTTAGATTGTTTTGATTCAAAAATTTTAATTTAGTTGCATTTAAATGTGCCTTCAGAACAGAATATAGTTACACCAAAAGGGAATAAAAGTGTTTTAACGTGGAATATAAAGTGACTTCCGTGGAAAGACGCAAATCCGAGAGAAATGCACCACTTTAAATAAAATGGCAATAGTTGAATGTTCTTTAGGCGGCCTGGCAGCATTTGATCCACGGACCGGTACCAATCCGCGGACCGGGGGTTGTGGATCACTGGCCTAGTGGTCTTTGTAACAGATTCGTGACTAGTGTGTCATGATTTCGAGCCCAGTACCACTGAAGACCCACCGTGGTGTAGTAAGAGAGATGAGTGAATATTAACGTCGCACTGTTCAGCTACACGAGGGCTTTTGGCGACGGACCTCGTAATTTTGAAGCATGGTCAAGTGACGAGGACAATACCTGAGCTGGCACCCCCTTCTCCTAACTACCACACTGCACCAGTGAACGTTTGAGCCTCGACAGATTAGTGATCGCCCCCACATCGGCGGGTTTTAGTGGTACTGGGCTCGAACTTGTGACATGCCAGCCACGATCCGATACCCTGACCACTAGGGTACCGCGGCCCCGCCGGAGTGTAGGGGAACGATGCACGTTAAGATATCCCATTATGTTCGGAACCGTGATTTTAAAAAAGCGCATAAATGGATAATTTTCATGATATTTAGTGTCCCTTCGATGAGAATACATGTATAAAATTGTTTTAAGAATATTAATAGAATAAAAAAAAAATTTTTAATGCAATATTTTGGGAAAAAATGAACTACCTATTTTCAAGACATTCTGCTTTTATGAAAAATGCTTCTATAATAATAATAATATTTTGCTTATTTAAAGTAAAGATTTCTCCAGAGAGTCTGAACTAGGATTTTTGAAAAATTCACTTTATTTTCAGAGTTACCAGCAATTGAAATAATTATCGGGATTTTTTTAAATGTCCCCTGTTTTAGTAAAATATGGATAAATTCACTTCTAAGTTATATATTTCAAAAACTCTAGTTCAGCCTCTTAACAGAGGTCTGAGATATATGCAGGCAAAATATTAATATAATAGAAGCATTTTTCATGAAAGAAGAATATTTTGAAAATGGGTCATTCTATGTTCATTTTTTGTCAATATATTTTACTTAAAATAATTTTTTATTGTAATAATATTCTTAAAACAATTTTATATACGTTTTCTAATAAAAAAAGTGACCCTAAATATCATAAATATTATTCATTTATAAGCTTTTGTAAAATCACGATTCCGAACGTAGTCGGATACCTTAAATATGTCGAGAGCTCAAACGTCCTCTTGTTGATGGGGTGTGGTAGTTAGGAGGTGGTGGTGCCAGTTCAGGCGTCGTCCTCGTCACTTGACCATGGTTCAAAATTACGAGGTCCGTCGCCAAAAGCCCTCGTGTGGCTCAACTGTGCGACGTTAATATTCACGCACTAAATTCGTAAACACTGTGTATTAGAAAAAGTTATTAACGCTTTTTTTGAAAATTAATATCTATTCATTTCATTTACCTCCCATCAAAAAGAAACCTGCAAGGAAAGCAAGGGGAAAAATAATGTCAAGGAATGTTCTGTATTTTCAACTTTAAAAAATAGTTTATATTAAAATTAATGAACTGTTTAACAACATTTTTTTTTTCTAATTTTAAGCTAATGAGTCATTTTAAACATACATTATTTTATAGCATGTAATTTTAAGTGTACACTGCTCCATGCGTCCTTAATTACTGATAAAATCTGCAAATTTTACTTGAGTTTTTCGTTTGAAAAATTAAGGCGATTTCATTGCTTTAGGTTAGTTAGGCAACTGTTAAAAACAGTTCAAGGTCATTGATCACCATAAAAATGTGCTAGAAGAGAGAAAAATTCGAAAGATGTTCTGAAATATTTTTAAAAAAAGGAAGGGAAAAAAATCGAATCGCAAGAGAAATAGTTAGTTAATTAGAAAATGCTCTTCACTATTTGGAGGTTATTTTACGAAGAAAATAGTTAAATTCTCTTGGTTCCAGAAAAAAATTCGCTAAATAGAGAAATTCGCAATATAAAAGTTCGTTATATGGAGGTTCGACTGTACTTCTTTATTTGAAAAAAAATTTCTTAATGATGGTGAAGAATTTTAAACCGAGGGATATATTTTAACTTAACAAGGCTAAAAGATTACCAAATCGTTATCAATATTGTATTGAGAATTTAATTCGATTTTAATTTAAATATCTCTATATGAAGCACCACGAAGATTGTTGGCGAAGTACCACGTAATTTTGTACCACAATCAAGTGACGAAGAGGGCACTTCATCTGGCAGCCCCCCTCTCCAAACTTCCATGCCACTTTCCACGGGGGAGCTTTTAGCCTCGATAGATGTAACATGTATCTTATTAAGTTTTAAAGATAAGTTGCTTTAGAAAACGATAATAGCTTTGATTTATCGTAGAAACTGCCAAAAATTCTTCTGTTTATTTTGCACAAGGAATAAAATTGTTTTGGTACAAATAATCTTTGAAACAGCATTTCTTCTCTTTGTTTCCTTCGTTTAATTCTAGAAGCCATATTCTTATTCTTCTTTAACTCTAAATAAAAAATAATAAATTGAAAATTTTATTTAAAAACATGTAATAAAAACATAAGAGTTTGGTGCCGTCTTTCTCAAAATACTTATTTTATACCTATTTTATTATTTTTGCAGTTTGTGAATCTTAGAGTGTTTCATATTTCACAAAAAGACGTAACGCGCACTACAAATTTAATGCGTAACGCCTATTATTGGGGTAATTATTTTGCGTAATTCTGTATAGCGTGCCAAAATAAAAGAGATATACCAATCGAGGAGTTAAGGTATCCGAATACGTTCGGAACCGTGATTTTAAAAAGGCGCATAAATGGATAATTTTCATGATATTTAGTGTTACTTAGATTAGAATGCAAGTACAAAATTGTTTTAAGAACATTTTGACAAGAAAAATTATTTAAATAAAATATTTCGGCAAAAATTAACTTACAATGAACCTTTTCAAAATGCTCTGGTGAAAAATACTTATTATACAAATATTTTGCCATATAGCCCAGACCCTCGCCAGAGGCTCAACTACGGCTTTTGGAAAACTCCCCTTATTCGGTGAGAGTTAAGCAACCATTTGAAATACTTGTCTATGCTTTTTTCTTAAAATTTATCCCTCTGTTGTCGCCGCAAGACATGCATAAACCCGTAATTTTTCATTTCAAAAATCCTAGTTGAGATCACGAGGTCTGAGCTATACACAGCAAAATATTATTATAATCGAAGCATTTATCACAAAGGAAAAATTTTTAAAAAATCGGTCACTATTTTCTTTTTTTGTCAAAAATATTGTACTTAAAAAATTTTTTTATTGTAATACTATTTTTAAAAAAATTTTTACATACGTTTTCTAATCTAAGTGACACTAAATATCATGAATATTACCCATTTATAGTTTTAAAAAACACGGTTCCGAACGTAGCAGATACTTAAAAAAAGGGTTTATTTTGTTAATTTTTTTTCAGTGTGTTAAAAGATTACAATATTTTAATCAAAACAAGTAAATAAAAAAATATTAAGTCAATTCCCCACTTTAATTTAGAATAGAAAGTATTTTATTATTTTAACGGATATATATATATATATATATATATATATATATATATATATATAAAGCAATATAAAAAAAAGTGAAAAAGTATAGAACCTAAGGGAAAAACAGGAAAAATTGGGAAATTTACCAGACACAACAAATGGTACAAAAAAATCTTTTACTAAAAAGGGGACCTATTATGATTTAAAGTTGCTGAATTAGGGGCCAGGAATTAGGGGTTTAAAAATGCTTTATGGGTCCAACCCTTTCCCGTACAGATATATATATACGTTTTAGGGAAAATATATATATATATATATATATATATATATATAGGAGAGAGGAATAATAGAGAGGAATTCAAAAAAAATGAGTCCGCATTTTTTTTAACAATGCACAGTTGGCTGGTTTGGTGAAAATCATTTTTTTAACGCCAACTTTTGCCATTGTTTTAACAGTTACATTGCCCCAAAAATGCACGAATCAAGTTGGTGTCAAACCAGTAATTTAAATTAAAATTGATTTAATTAATGAATTAATATTTGAAAACGTATTAAAAAACAAGTGTCATCCACTACAAGTTTAAAAATTGTATTTGAACTTTATTGGGGGAATAGAAAGTATTTTTTTTAACGATTGAAAACTTAAAAATAAAAATATAGAGAGAGAGGAACTACTATGAATTCGAAAAACTTTTTGAAGTGGAACGGGAATCGTCTCTGTAAAAATCGTTCAACATTTTATGAAAGGGTTTATCTCTCAATAGTTATTTTCTGTCTTAAAAGGGAAAAAAAAGTTTTTTTAAATGAAAACATTTTTTTTTT
>BMAV01002013.1:31161-86480 GCA_019973955.1 Trichonephila inaurata madagascariensis | reverse complement strand
ACAAATATTACAAAATATAATTCCAAATAAATAAATAATGTACTTAAGGTATCCGACTACATTCAGGGAACCATGATTTTAAAAAAGCGCATAAATGTATAATTTTCATGATATTTAGTGTCACTTGGACTAGAATACATGTATAAAAGTGTTTTAAGGACATTATGATAAGAAAAATTATTTAAATACAATATTTTGGCAAAAAATTAACTTAGAATAACCTTTTTTCCAAATGTTCTCCTTTTGTAAGAAAAGCTTCTATTGTATTAATCTTTTGCCTGTCTATAGCTCAGACCTCTGTACAGAGACTCAACTATGATTTTTGATAAATTAAGAACAATTTCAGAGTTACAACCATTTGAAATAAATATCGGTGTATTTTCTTAAAATTTCCCCCTTCTGTTTTCCTAAAACATGGATAAACCGACTTCCGAGTTATGCGTTTCAAAAATTCTAGTTGAGCCTCTGTACAGAGGTCTGAGCTGAATACATGCGAAATACTAATACAATAGAAGTATTTTTTACAAAAGGAGAACATTTAGAATAAAGGTTATTCTAAGTTAATTTTTTGCCAAAATATTGTATTTAAATAATTTTTTTTTGTCATAATGTCCTTAAAACAATTTTATACATGTATTCTAATCTAAGTGACACTAAATATCATGCAAATTATCCATTTATGCGCCTTTTTAAAATCACGGTTCCGAACGTAGTCGGATACCTTAACTGTATATTAATTAAAAATTTTAATGAGAAGGATTAGGAAATCTAGATGGATGCAATCGTTATCATATTGGCGCGCTATGAATTCTGTTCTTAATCTTTGTAATCTTGTCTCTACTATTTTTTGAAAATATTACGTTCTAGTAATGGACATGTTACAAACAATCAAAACACTTACTTAATGTTCTTGATCGAAATACATGTTCTAGTAAAGATTTTCATTGAGAATAATTTAGTGATCTAGTCTAGGATGGTACATCTTTCAATTTTTTCACAAGGCTTTTTTACAGTTTGTAAAACAGGGAAATCTTAACATTGAATCAGAGACTTTCATGGACCTTAGAAAATCCTTGGTGACCCCTGGTGATCCACAGACCACAATTTAAGAACCACTGACGTAAAATACACACAGTGTTTGTGTCCAAACTACGACAATAAGCTAACCATTTAGTTTTTTAAAGAAAAATTTAAATACCCTTTAAGTGAATTTAAAACACTACTCCTCCAACACTGATTCCCGTACACACACAGGAAGTTTGATTTATTAGCATGTCAGACTATGTACAACGAAAGTTGGTACAGGTTTATTATCACAAAACCTGGTTGTACGGCTTTTGTGTTAACTTGATTGATATTCGTAAGTATGAATTCCTATGGAAAATTTCCTTAAGGTATCCGACTACGATCGGAATCATGATTTTGCAAAAGCGTATAAATGGATAATATTTATAATATTTAGTGCCACTTAGATTAGAAAATGTATATAAAACTGTTTTAAGAATAGTATTACAATAAAAAATTATTTAAGTACAATATTTTGACAAAAAATGAACATAAAATGACCCATTTTCAAAATATTCTCCTTTTATGAAAAATGCTTCTATTATAATAATATTTTGCCTGTATATAGCTCCGACCTCTGTACAACTAGAATTTTTGAAATATATAACTTAGAAGTGGGTTTATTCATGTTTTACGAGGACAGAGGGGAGAAATTTTAAGAAAAAAACGCCGATAATTATTTCAAATGGTTGCAACTCTGAAAATAATGTGAATTTTTCAAAATTCTTAGTTGAGCATCTGTACAGAGGTCTGAGCTATATACAAGCAAAATATTATTATAATAGAAGCATTTTTGACCAAAAGAGAACATTTGGAAAAAAAGGTTATTCTAAGTTAATTTTTTGCCGAAATATTGTATTTAAATAATTTTTTTTGCCAAAATGTTCTTAAAACAATTTTATATGTGTATTCTAATCTAAGAGACACTAAATATCATGAAAATTATCCATTTATGCGCCTTTTTAAAATCACGGTTCCGAATGTAGTCGGATACCTTAAAATTGAGTAAATTTAAAATTCAACTTTTTTTTAAAAAAAATAAGTATTGTTTTTATAAAAATGCAAACTTACTTTGTTACATGTGTTAACAGCAATAGTTTTAAAAAAGCATCAAAATATTTGACACAATTGAAAAGCATTCTTAGCGTTTTAAATGAAGATAAAATAATAATTTTTTCTTTCTGGGATAAATCATTCTAAATTTTTTATTTGCCGTGGGGATTTGAACAAAAACGAACAAAAAATTATCATAACTATGAGTTTTTTAAACTTAGAACTTTCAAATGTGTTGTGAGATTTTAGACAACTGTGTAAAGAATAATTTAGACCAAAGAAATTCGATTTGATTTTTTTGACCAAATTTTGTCAATCGAACCGTATTATGTCCACTTAAACTGAAAAGATTTAATGTCACCAAAATTGATCTAGCTGTCAATATATACTTCTAAGATGATTTAATCCTTCATATGCTGTTAATGAGGTGTGAGTTTAAATATTTGTTTATTTAGTTTTGTTGTATGTTAGTTTTATGTATTTCACATTTTGGAAAACAAGTGTGCCTATGTTGCGTATAAAAAGTATTTTAGAGCATGTTATTGAGTAAAGCTTGCTATATTTCTCCTTTTAAAAAACATCAAACGATATAATATGCCTAAGTTCTGTACAAAAAATAATTTATTGCAAATTTTACAGGAATATAATTTCAATTATTTCTATTTTACCAATTTTACTACAGTTCATTCCAATAGAAAAGGACTACTTACTACACGTTTTCTGATTTTAGTGTGTGTAAAAAAATTTTTATGTTAAAGTCAGATTTGTTAATTTCTTTCATCTCGTTTGATTTTTTTTTTTCATAATATTTACAAAGCAAAAAGAAAAAAAAAACAGTGTTGCAGTTGATAGAGCAAAGTAACAAACTATTTATATGATAGATGAATAGAAAAAGATTAGACCTAATAACACTTATTTCATTTTTTAACAATTGTCTAATTCTTAAGGTCTTGCTTAATTACTGAATTACAAAAGATACCAATGATGTTATAATTATTTTTAGGTATCAATTTTTTCTCGCTGCGCTGTATGAAGAAACTGTTCTTTCTAATTAGCTAGAGAAATTTTATCTATTATTTTAGGTAGAATTTATTTTAAAATCCCACGGGAGCTGTCCCTAGAGGCTTACAGAAGTAAATGAAACAATGTATACTAATTAAATAAACTCGCTATGGTATAAAAAATATTCAACATTAACGAGACAAACAATTTAAAAGTAAATAAGTAAACATAAATAGAAAAAAAAGGGAACTGATATTGCAGTAATTATAAAATAAATAAAATGATAAAAAAGAGAAATAATGAACAGAAAAACTATTAAAAATAATTTAATGACAGGTAAAAATTGGAATGAAATCAAAATAATGATGAAAAAGGAAAGAAAAGTGGGAAAATAATGAAATAACAACAATGAATCAAATAAAGTAAACAAAAAGGGTAATCTTTTAAATAAATACACTGACTACTCGAGCGAGATAACTTTCGAAAAAACCATTCTGACGGTAAACAAATCACTTTTTCAAATAATCGACATCAACAATAGTTAAAATACATAACGCTTAAATATTTCGTAGTCTTGAATATAGAGACAATATCTTAGCAATGAACGTCCAAGGTTTTTTTTTTTTTTTTTTTTTTTTTTTTTTTTTTTTTAAAAAAAAATTTTTAAGATTTAAAAAAAAAAAAGACACTTATGTACTATATTAGAGGTGGGCAACCCGCGGTCTTCATAATAGCTAGTACTTGTATTGACTATATATAATAGTTAATTATATAGATTGCAACAATTTTCAAATCAATAGAATCAAATAAAGAATGGCATAATGTATGTATGTTTTTTTCAATGACTACTTTTAGGAAGGGCCAATTGTGTACATTTCAAATGTTAGAATGCCATATAGTGCAACACGTCAACCTACCAGACAGGTTATATGACCTATACCAGGGATGGCGAACCAATGGCACGCGTGGCATTGATGGCACGCGACACAATATTTTGGGCACGTCATCGATCAAGACGGTTTGCATTTTAGTTCAGAATAACAAAGTTCAATATGAAGTATTAAATGTACATGAGAAACTAGACGAAGAAAAAGTTAGTGAAGAACTTATTTCCGTAATTGATTTTTCAATCAAAGAATTTTTAGCGAGATTTTCTCAGTTCAAAGAATTATAGAAAACGCTCAAGTTTATTATGTACCCTGTTGTAATTTCATTTGATAAACTGAACTTGTCCCAATTCGATTGGTTAGAAATGGAAGAATTTGAAATGCAACTAATTGATTTCCAGTCTAGTTCAGTATGGATTCAAAAATGTATTGAAACAAGGAAAAAGTTAGAATTGATTGAAGCAGAAAGATTAACAAGCAGTATAAGTAAACGAAATTTTGAAAACAGGAAATTGAATTTAAATCCAGATACATTTGACTGTTTGAAGCAGCTGGCCCATACTATTTTAACCAATTCATCTACCTATGCTTTCGAGTCATTATTTTCAGAGTTGATTGATTGATTGATTGAATATTAACGTCGCACTGTTAAGCTACACGAGGGCTTTTGGCGACGGACCACGTAATTTTGAACCATGGTCAAGTGACGTGGACAGCACCTGAGCTGGCACTCCCCTCTCCTAACTACCACACCACACCAACGGGAGGACGTTTCAGCTCTCGACAGATTTAACGTGCATCGCTGCCCTACACGGCGGGTCTTTAGTGGTACTGGGCTCGAACTCGTGACAAGGCAAGCCACGATCCGATACCTATACCACTCGGCTACCGCGGCCACCAT
Organism: Trichonephila inaurata madagascariensis; assembly: GCA_019973955.1. NCBI lineage: Eukaryota > Metazoa > Arthropoda > Arachnida > Araneae > Nephilidae > Trichonephila > Trichonephila inaurata. Next base: position 81,572 of record BMAV01002013.1, on the reverse strand, counting down.
TATTTTCAGAGATGAACAACATTAAAGACTGGCTTAGAAACCGTTTGGCAACTCCAACCCAGCATGCATTCTGCTAAAAATAGCATCTTATAATCGTAATATATGTTATTTGTAATCTAATCTGCAACAACAGAAGTCCCACTAATGTTACTTTAATTTGAATTACACGTATAACGAAAAGATTTGCTATTATAAAGTACAAAATGTATTTTTTCGCATTAAATAAAGAGTTTTGAGTTGTCAGTATTTAGTTTCATTCTTTTTTCCCCATAACCACAAGTCAAAATTATTTGGCAGCACATCTGTACCTCAGTAAGCATTTTTTTTAGAAAAAATGGCACGTTGATCTAAAAAGGTTCGCCATCCCCGATCTATACACTCATAAACTATTTTCTTGCTACAATATTTGCAATTAATTCAATGCACGCTAAATTGTTTTTTTTTTCTTCTTCTTCTTTTTTTTCGCATGAATAGCATTTAAATATTAATTAAGTGTTTTATTATAAGCTTCTGTTCACTAAGATACAACTATGTACTAAAAAAGACGCTGTTGACTTATGTAAATATGGTAATGTACTGTTAACAGACTCGTCTCGTGTTGCAAAAGGCCATTGTGGAAATTTATTCATTGTTTTACTTCTGTGGTTTTAATAGTACTTTTGTGCTATTGTATTTACTTTCTTTTTTGCACCAAATTGTTTAAAAATTGTAATAATTTCTTAAAAGTCGCATTTATAGGTACATTAACCTGTGCGCCCTCCTTTATTACTACCTAATTTACATATGGCCTCTAATACAGCGTTTCCCTAACTGTAGGGTGCGCCCCCCTTTGGGGGCGTAATAACTCTATGAGGGGGGTGCGAGCATATTTAAGTCGAAAACAAAAGGTTATTTAAAAAATTATTAATTTACTGAAAGTAAACAAAAACAAAATATTTTCTGATATAATAAAATATAGAATACACAGTTACATTGATATAATACACTTATAAATGTATCAGTACTGCGCGCGCGCGCGCGCGTATGTGTGTAATGTATATTTTATTATTAATTTAACAATGCTAAGTTAAGAACAAGTTTGATAATTATCAGTGACCCCATGGGCTTGTATGAACACTTATCTTGATAATTTACACGGTTTGTAATTAATTCCTTAACTGCCGATTAAAAGTAACGTGATTCGCTCCCCAATGCCACCGTTTACCACGTAGACGAGCGTATTTTGATGTTTTTTGAGGGGGAGGAGAAAAGAAATAAATAAGCAAACCCTCTGAAATAAGTAAATTCTTCGCAGACACTGTCAAGGTCCTTTTATTGCATTCCAAAGCTTTCCGAATAATTTTATGGATAGCACTGCACAAAAAAGATCGTACTTCGGAAAGACGTATATATACGTCCAGAAAATTAATGCTTTGGCTGAGTGAGACGTTTATGTACGTCGGGGACACACAAGAGGTTAAAGTCGTATGATAACTTCAGTGTCAAAGTATAGTGTTATTGAATTCAATACATTGTTATTGTATGGAGGGGGGCGCCATAAAAAATGATGATTGAATAGTGGGTCGCGTATATTGAAAGTTTGAGAAGCACTGCTGTAATAGTAAAAAGGTTCGCCACCTCTGTACTATACCAATGACCAATTCGAAAAATGAAAAGACATCGCTAAATGCCACGATATGTAGCCAATGATGGGAAACTGGTTCTTCGCATGTGCAAACACAGTTCACTTGTTTGCACATACGTTGATTGTATTTGGTGAAATTGGTCGATGGTATAATACGTAAATACCGAAAAAATATTTTTTCTTAGCAATATCAATTCAAGTTCAAAGTCTATTTCTTAATTAAATTACAAATACAGTAGAGTTTCGAAAATTGGGCACCCGTTAACCTGGCAGTCCGGATAACTCGGCCACACCCTTGCAGGTCAAAGGTTCAGAACGATTCCGAACAAGACATTATGTCCGACGCAGAAATTATTGCTACTGTCATTATTAATGAAAAAATACCTGTAAAATGATGGAGATATTAACGACACCGTACAAACTCCTAAAATATTGTTACGAATTTTGTGTAAAATTGTGAAAATAATTTGTATTTATGGATGTGTAATGCTTTTATCTTATATACTCTAAATTATATTTAATTTACGTTAAAATTGTAAATTCACAAGCAACGTCGTCCCTTACGTTATAGTGATGATTCATTGAGAACTTGGCGAAATCTTGGCGATAGAGCCAAGTTGGCATAATTTTTGTCAACCATTTTGGCGACCATGCTGGCGAGTTCGAGACCTTCTGGATACTTCTAGAAAAATCTATGACGCAAGTGGATCTTTCTGGAAGTTTCCACCGGGTCTATAAATAGAGCGGCGCTCGCCGAAACAGTCGGTCTGGTTTCAACCAGCAATTAGTGAGCATTGTTTCGACTAGCGATTAGCTCAGCTGTGCTTGTGAATAATCTTTTACATAAGTGTATTTTAAACACTGATAATTGTGTTTGAGTGCTGTTGAAGGTGTGAAGACCTGAGATTTATTCTGCGAAGACTGCTGTGAATCCTGTATTTAAAGAATTGGATTTCCGATAATAAATTCCCATCGCTCTTGAAGAACTGTCTTATACTTGTGACTGATTTGCATAAAATTTTCGAATCCCGATCAAGGTAACAATATCATATAGTTAGGGACTAAGGACTGTTAAAATCGTCCTTCAATATTTTCAACGGCGAGGTGCGTCGGCAATGGACTCTTTCGTCGTCTTCGTGATGAAGAAGCAAACCGCAGAGTGCAGTACTAACGAGGACATAACTCGTTTCTTTTTTAAAAAATGTTGCCAGTTTTTATAAAGGCTACTTAATTTTTATTATTAACTGTTTTATACCTTCATTTTTCTGAGATATGTCTAATCAGGTAAGTTTCTGTATACCAGTGGCTTCTAAACTTTGTTCTGAGGAACCCTGGGGTTCCATGAGTCACAATCAAAAAATAGAGAAGAAATAAACGTGTATTCAAAATGGATTCATGTTCTCTATCAAGATTATATAGTTACAAGTATCTATAGCTCGTCCTACACATTAAAACAGAAAATTTAATTTATATATAATAACTTTATTGTGCAACACTTTTTAAACTTTTATTATAACATAATAAATTAATATTAAAACGCTTTTTATCTTTATATACACTATCTGGCCAAAAGTATCCGGACACCCAGTGGTATGGACTTAGATCGTCCTGAGGCACATATTAATATGATGTTGGTCCCCCTTTTGCATGACGTTTGAAAAGACTTTCCACCAATTTTTGGTAGACCATAAGAATTGCCTTCTAGGAGTCCATCACAGCTGAAGTGAGTGATTGCAGTGAGGACGGTCGATTTGGCTGGCTACGTAATCTGCGCTCTAATTCGTCCCAAAGGTGTTCTATGGGATTTAGGTTGGGGCTCTGAGTAGGCCAGTCCAGTTTTTGTACACCCATTTCGTCAAACCACGTCTGTGCATCCTGCTGGAAGAGAAATGGACCTTCCCCGAATATTGCCATAGAGTTGGGAGTGCAGCATTGTCCAGAATGTCCACATACATCTCAGAGTTCATGTTTCCAATCGCAGGAACTAACGGACCCAGGCCAAACCACGAGAAACACCCCCTCGCCATTATGCTTCCACCACCATACTTACAGTCAATGCAGTCACTAAAGAAACATTCGCCGGGCATCCGCCACAAACCCAGACGCGTCCATCCGACTGACAGACTGTAAAGCGAGATTCATCACTCCAAAGAACAATTTTCCACATGTCCACAGTCCGATGACGGTGAGCTCTACACCATTGCAATCGATGTTTCGCATTCTGTGGAGTGATGTTTGGCTTGTGAGCGGCTGCACGACCATGGAATCCCAAGTTTTTTAACTCTCGACGGGCAGTCCTGCTGCTAACACTAATTCCTGATGAACTTTGGGACTCTTGAGAAATTTCCACCAACGAGGACTTGCGATTTTGTTTCACTACCCTTTTCAGAGTTCTGCGGCTGCGTTCACTAAATATTTTCTGCCGTTTCACTGCCTCGACGTTTCCACTTCACAATTACATCACTCACAGTGGATTTAGATTTTTGTAGAATGTCCGCAATTTCACGAACTGATTTCCCACAAAGGTGGCATCACACTATACTGCCACGATCAAACTCCACTAAGCTACTTTGATTTACTCATTGCCTCACAAACGCATAAATGCAATCTGACAAACCACTTCCAACTCTTTTATAGCTTTCAATTACGTATCAAATTGCGTCACTCGCCAGAGCCACTTTTTTAAGGGGTGTGCACATACTTTTGACTAGATAGTGTATATATGCTTCCTATTAGATTGAGAATATTCTATTGCTTACTATCTCGAGTTCCACGAGATAATTTCTACTCGTTAGTTAACAAAATGCCTTGCAAAACTAAATAGTTTTCTAATGGGAAATTCACCTTTTTGTATATTTGTGGTAAAAACACCTATAATGAAGGAGAAGGAACAACTTATCAACATATCAGCAGATTTGATGTTATAATCTAAATTTAACAAGAACAGCTTCTAAATTTAAGGTTGCAAATTCATGCAAAATACACGGAATTTCTCACACAGCTATAAACATTTTAATGCCATTCAGAGCATTGGGTTTAAGTGAAATATATTTCTCAGAGTGAGTGGCTACAAAAACAAAATATAAAAGAAATTAAACTATGAATAAGTAATGCGATTGCATTTAATCTCAATAGACCTAGACTCCGGCAGTCTGTGCGCAAAAAAGTAAGCACGTATCAGAGTTATTAAATAATGCATGGATAAATGACACTTGGATCATAAATTAATATTATTAATGAGTAAAATTATATTAAAAGATTAGAGTATATTTTTTTAATAATAAATGCAATACTTTTTTTAATTGCCTTTACATAAAGTGCCCATAACATATTGATCTGCTTTAAATATTATTAAATATTATTTTGAGATATATATATTTTTCGAAGCATGTGTACGGAATGTGGTTCCACGAAAACACTTTCTAGTTTTAGGGGTTCCATGAAAGCCCCTTCAAGTTCTAGGGGTTCCATGAAGTGAAAAAGTTTGGGAACCACTGCTGTATACGATGTATTCATTAATTTTCATTTTCATGTAGCAAATTCTCTACGACTTCAAACTTTTCTATATTTAAGGGTATTTGGGAAATTTTTTTCTGCTGTATTCTTATGTAAACAATACATATAAATGCAGTACAATATTTTCTGGGGAAACTTTTGTACTTATTCTTTTTTAAACCCATTCTCCATAACCCGGCATTTTCACAAACTATGCCGACCTTTGGTCTACATTAGGCCGAGTTTTCGGGACTCTACGGTAATTCATTTCAATCCTGAAATAACACTAAAATCGTACTTTTTAGCAGGTTAATTTATGAATTTATAATGACTTATATTTCCAGTAGTCTAAAGATTCCACCACAAAAAGATTGGCAACATTAAGGTATCCGACTACGTTCGGAACCTTGATTTTGCAAAAGCGCATAAATGGATAATTTTCATGATATTTAGTGTCATCTAGATTAGAATACATGTATAAAAGTGTTTTAAGGACATTTTGACAAAAAAATTATTTAAATACAATATTTCGGCAAAAAATTAACTTGGAATAATCTTTTTTCAAAATGTTCTCCTTTTGTGAAAAATGCTTCTTTTATAGTAATATTTTGCCTGTATATAGCTCAGGCCTCTTTACAGAGGCTCAACTAGAATTTTTGAAATATATAACTTAGAAGTGGGTTTACTCATATTTTACGACAACAGAGGGGAACAATTTTAAGAAAAAAACGCCGATAATTATTTCAATTGGTGGTAACTCTGAAAATAAAGTGAATTGTTCAAAAATTCTAGTTGAGCCTCTGTAAAGAGGTCTGAGCTATATACAGGCAAATTATTATAATAGAAGCATTTTGCACAAAAAGAGAACATTTTGAATAAAGATTTTTCTCAGTTAATTGTTTGCCAAAATATTGTATTTAAATATTTTTTTTTTTGTCAAAATATCCTTAAAACAATTTTATACATGTATTCTAATCTAAGTGACACTAAATATCATGAAAATTATCCATTTATGCGCTTTTGCAAAATCACGGTTCCGAACGTAGTCGGATACCTTAAATAAAAAATGTATCGTGTTTCCAAAAACTTTTAGAATATTAATAAACTCTTTTAAAGCTAAAATATTTTTTTCATTGCAGCATAAGGAAACAAAAGAAGTTTCATTAAACAGAGTTAAAACTAAAAGTAAAACGATGTCTCTTAAAATTTTAAATAAAAGAACGAAACATTTGTATCATAAGAACGTAATTTCAAAGAGAAAAAAAAGAGAATTAGCTTTGGCACGCATAGGCGAATGAATGATGTCTTAAAAGAGTTTATATATTTTTAAATTTTGATCAACAGCACGCAGAGGTTTGTGAAACTCAACAACTGGTGTCAATTGGCGAAAAAAATTTAAGCAGCCTTCCTTTCGGTTTCTAGAGCATGGAACATTAGAACAATAATTACTTAGATTTAGTTAATAAAAAATGGCAAAAGAATTGTTTATTTTAGTATCTAATATATGCTATTCTTGTTACACAGTTTTAAGAAAACCATGTTTTTTTCAACATATTTTTTATAAATACTGAAAAGAGTTAATATTTTACATGAACTGAAACCTCGGAAGTTAGTTTCTTGTGGATTGATACTTTAATTCGGTTAATAGCTTCATGTGGTTGTAAAAACAAAATGGTAAAATGGTTTCGAGGAAAACATTCCCCATTAACGTTTTTGTTGCAAAAAGTTTCCTGCTATGGAAAAATTATGTTGAATGGTTAAATACAAGCATTAAAAAACAAAAACAAAAGTAAAAAATTTAAAACCAAAGTGAAACTTTATTTCATTTTTAAAGTTTTATATACGTTGCACTTTGTCACAAACTTGATACTAGATAAATTTTAAAATCCATCGATTTATAGTTGCGATAGATGAAAGAACATTTGAAATCGTTAACATTTAAATATAACGTTCATAATAGTTTTAGGAATTTTGACGGGAGATTAGGAAAAAATGTTCCGGTTAGGAATTATTAAAGAATTAAAAATAATCGTTGTAAAAGTGTTATTGGAAAGACACGGAAACAGCCACTTAAAAAATATCAGCTTCTTTAAAAGTTTTCTACCCTGTATGCAGGATCAATTTGTCCCACTTGCGTAATTGATCGTTCTATAACTTCGACGTATATTAATTCTAAATGGGTAAATTTATGTATTCCTCAAAAATATGAATTCCTTTAATACGTAATGCTTTTGGAGTGTAACGTCCTAAGCATATAAGTGATGACACTTGTTTGGTAATTTGAAGTTTTATTTTCATGCACACAGGACAGTTCACAGACATTAAATAATATACATTATATACACGTTTTAAGTAAAAATCATTAATATTCCGAGTGTTGTGATATTTGTAGAGAGATAATCCCTTACGCTCGCTGATGGAGCTAAAAATATAATCTCTCTTGTCGAGAGGAAATCACACACTTTCAAAAGCTCTACACGCTCACGGATGGAGCACACAAAATCTTGGCCTCTCTCTTCGAGGGGTAATCACACTCCCAATTTCCACACTGCGCTCACTGGCTGAGCCCACAGAATCGACCGCTCTCGTCGAGAGGTAAACACCGACTCACTCTGGCTTGGCACTCGAGCATGCGCAGTGCTTCAGATCAGTCCGCGTTGCCATCTAGAGTTTTAGAAGGGGTCTAGAGTTCGTTACAGAAGTCGTAGATACTTTTTGAATCGCCAAGAGAAAAATCAATCTTAACCTCTTAGAGCAGTGTTTCTCAAACTTTCATTATTTGCAATCCATTATTCAATCACAATTTTCATCGCGCCCCCGCCCGGGCGGGGCAATAACAATGCATTGAATTCAATAATACTATACTTTGACGCTAAAGCTACAATACGACTTTAACCTCTTAACTGCCACCGGAGTACATAAGCGTCTCTCTCACCCAAAGCGTTAATTGCCCCGGACGTATATATACGTCTTTCTGAAGTACGATCTTTTCTGAGCACTGTTATCAAATTATTCCAAAGGCTTGGTAATGCAATAAATGGACCTTGACAGTGTTTGCTAAGGATTTAATGGGGCCTTGGGGAGCGATTCGCGTAACTTTTTATACGCAGTTAAGGGATTAATTATAAACTGTACATATATTATCAATATTTTTGTATATAATTTTATGTATGACAAGCCCATGTCGTTACTAGTAATTATCAAACTTGTTCTTGTAGTATTGTTAAATTAATTATGAAATACAATGCGCAGTATTGATACATTTATAAGTTTATTATATTGGTGTAAATGTGCATTTTATTTTTTATTATGTCAGAATGTATTTTGTTTGTTAACTTTCAGTAAATTAATAATTTTTTTCTTAAAATAATCTTTTGTTTACGGCTTTTCAATATGCTCGCGCCCCTCGTAGAGTTTCCCCCCCCCCCGCCCCCCCCCCCCCAGGAGGGCGTGCCCCACAATTTGAGAAATGCTGTGTTAGGGTTGAATCGACCCATGTTATTAACATGCTTAGAAATACATGTAAGACTAATTTAGTAATTTTAATATACATTATTTTAAGAACCGGTCAATAAATGGTGTTAGTTTATTAAATGTAAATATCTTAACTCATTTTTAAGTACTTTACTTATGTTTTAACTTAAGCAATATTTTTTTTACAGATTCGTTAAAAAATGATTTAAAAACTAATTAATAATGCAGAGGTTATTTCAACTGAGTAAAAGCAATTTTACTTCAGATACTTCTACTTTTTAGTTTAAATTAAATAAATATTTTAAATAGTTTCAAGAAATACTAGTTAGCTTGCAAATTAATCCACCAGTTTTTTCCCTCTCATTTAAAATTTGTTTCAACAACTTTGTCCTTTCTTCTAAATTATAAAAATATTTATATTTATAATGCCTATCTAAAATCATGATTTCATACCATGTACTATGGAATTCTTCGATCTCTTAGATATGTGCATTATCCCTGTTATATGAAAAATCGGAAAATGACATTATGTACAGATCACCTCAATTGATGAAAAAGGAGAATGTTATTGATTTCAAGTAAGCTGTACTTTATTGTTTTTAAGCCTAAAAACACATATCAAATTTTTTTTTTGAAAATTTATTTTATGTTATTTTTCAAAGTTGCTTTATTTAATAAATGAAACAATTAAATCAACGTTAAGTTCTAAATTATTTTTGATAAATAACTACGAAGAATATCAAACTTATATTTTAACTATAAAATTCTACTTCATAAAAATCGATGCATAGCCAAGACCTCACTGAATTTTAGATAATAATATGTAAACTAGAAACGCATTTTCAGATTGGGAATACAATCGGACCTCTATATAACGAAATTGCTAAATCCCGGAAAAAAGTTCGTTTTATGGAAAATTCGTTATATAGAGTTTCATCTTTTAATATACTTTATAAACCACATAAAATAAATTTTAAATTCATAAACACTATATATTAAAAAAGTTATTATTCACACCTTTTTTTAAAATTAATATATGTTTATTTTATATACCTTACCCTTAAAAAAAGATAGAAAGAAAAACTGCAAGGAAAACAAGAAAAAAGAATGTCGAAGAATACACTGTATTTTCAATACTAAATTAATAAAAAAAAATCAAAAATAATTTTATGCTAAAATTAATGAATTTTAAGGACATTTTTTTTATAATTTAAAGCATACAAGGAAAATTAAACATTCATTATTTTATAATTGGAACACGGGGACACGGGACAATTCCACTGAGGGTGAAAGGCGATGTCGAAGATGTTTCTAGTGAACTGGGCAATGGGGATTAAAGGTTGCACTTCTTGGATGAAACGTCCAGAACTCTATTGCTCTCGGCGAGTAAGAATTTAATAAAAACAGTTTAAGATTTATGACCAACATTAAATATACTGAAGAGAGAATAACTTGAAATGTTCCGAAATACTTTAAAAATAGGGAGACAAAAAATTGAATCACAAAAGAAAAAAGTTCGTTATATAGAAAATGCACTTCGCTATACAAAGGTTATTTTACGAAGAAAATCGTGAAATGTTCGTTCCAGGAAAAAGTTCGTTATACAGAAAATGCACTTCGTTATACAAAGGTTATTTCACGAAGAAAATCATGAAATGTTCGTTCCAGGAAAAAGCTCGTTATATAGAAAAATTCGCAATATAGAGTTTCGTTATATAGAAGTTCGACTGTATTTCTGTAATGCTGTATATCCCACAGTGAAATTAACATTTAAAAATCAACTTTTATTGTAATCAATTCAAAATCTGTTATGGTTGCAACAACTAGCAAATTGGTTTGAGTTAACCCTAACTAATAATAATAATTTTTACTTATTGTGAGTAATTGAAGAAGTACGCATGGGTTACCAATGCCTGACAATGATAATAAGGCTCCAAATTCTATGCCAAGAAACGCTGGTATTCCACAAGGTAAGTTTCACTGATATAATTCAATCAACACCGTCCGAGATCCCCAAATAACTTCCTTGGCGATTTATTTTCACTTAACTTTAAACAGTAATACTCACATACGTCATGCTTCCTTCACAGAAAGTGGATCTACATGAATCAAACAAATCATGAAAAGATTTTCTGTCTTGAGGATTATTAATTGAAAAAAGCGCGAAAAGAACCCGTTACAAATGTTCTACCAAATTTTGGCGATCTAAATTATCTGTGGAACTTACTTTGCATTTGACGTTGTGATGAGAGGAATATTAGCCAATAAAACGTGTAAATACAAACATATAAGCACACGGGTTTCTTCCGACAGTGCAACATTTATGAAAAGTATCTGAGATTGATTAACATGGTAAGTGATAAAGTGCAGTCCGAATTTGACAAAAACAATACTGTAACAATAACTTCCCGTAGGTACGTTACATTTATAAGAAGATATTATTAATACCAGCACATGTCATCTAGATGGTTTCGTAAGTCCGGGAAAGAAGACAGAAAACTTTAAAGATGAGGTAAAGTGTAAACGTTTTTCCCATATTGGAAGAAAATAAATTGATAAAATCATTAAGTAATCGAATCCAATCATGCAAGAATTGTTCAAAATCTCAGCTTTCAACGGACAACAATAGCAAGAGGGTTGGAAGTGATGAGTTTCAACAGAAAGTTACATCATTGGTTACCAAATCGATTCGTTAATAATCATTTTTTGTTTCCTGGCCTTACCAGTACAAAAATAAGCTAATGAATTGTGACGTAATAGTAGAAATTGGTCCAAGCTGCAATAGAAAGCAGTGATCCGCAACCTTTTTATCGCTGCGGTTCGGTCAACGTTTGATAATTTCACCGCGGCCCGCTGAGGGTGGGACACGTTGATTGTTTATATTTTCGATTGTTTTGATTTAACAATTTTAATTTAGTTACATTTAAATATGCCTTCAGAATAAAATATAGTTACACCAAAAATGAATAAAAGTGATTTAACGTGGAATATAAAGTGATTTCTGTGGAAAGTTGCGCAAATCCGAGAGAAATGTACCACTTTAAATAAAATGGCAATAGTTTAATGTTCTTTAGACGGCCCGGCACCATTTGATCCACGGACCGGGTGTTGCGGATCACTGATGTAAAGCATCGACGGGTTGTACGCCTTCTTCTGTATTGCCAAGATCAATGTCAAAATCAAAACTTCTTCCCAAGAAATTTTTTTTTTATTTGAGTGCGTGGTAGATTGAGCCGGAAATAATTCACTGGAATATCTTGACACTTAACCAAACTATTGATGTTGCCTTCTACTGTTTTCATTTAGACAGATCCAAATTGGTCATGAAGAGTCCCAGATTTGATGATCACGCTGATGCGAAACTATTATCTTTCGACAAAAAAAAAAAAAAAAAAAAAAATTTGGTTGGAAAGTTTTACCCCATCCTCTCTAATATCTTGATTTGCCACCTACTTTTTTCATGTGTTGATGAACTATCTAATTCGAAAATTCTTTTGCGTTCTTGATTATGTAGAAACTGCCATCCCAAGCTTTTTCTATTCCTAACATTAATATTTGTGGGATTCATCTCTTAATCATAAAAATGTCAAGATGCTATAAATAATACTGATGAGTAAGAACAATCTTCTGTTATTTACATTTTGCATTTCCTGGCGCTTATTCTTCGTCCAAAAAACGGGTAGAACTTCCGTACTTACCTAATATCAATATAAATTATCATGCGGCTATAAAATATATACTTATTCGTATCGTACCGCATCTCTTTTAAGTTTAGATACATTCAGTCTATACAAAGTTTTTCATTTTAATGGAATATAGATTTTTGGCTTCGTGTATTAAAGCACACACTCAAGAAAAAAAATATGAATTGAATGGTTAAAGATCGATTTTTCAAACAGCGGAACACTGCAATATATTGAAATATACCGCTTTCCTTTTGTAACATTTGAGGTAATGCCAATATTGGAGCATTTTATTGTGTGTATCTTATTTTACATTACATTAAAGCTATATAACTTTAAAGGAAAGTAAAAGAATAATCAATTGACCAATAAAATAGTCAAGATTTTTATCACATAGTATTCTTGATAAAATTTCCTTACTATTTCTTGCAGATTTGTTCACAAACTTCTTCATAAATCCTGCTGCTGTTTAGGAGTAATGGTATCAGCGGCAGGCATTTACACTTATTTTATCATCATGGCGGAAAATGGATTCATGCCGCAAGATTTAATGGGAATCCGAAAAGCTTGGTATTCCAGAGCTGTCAATGATTTAAAGGATAGTTATAATCAGGAATGGGTAAGTCGCAAGCAAGAAATTTTTTCTGACTTAAAAATTGTTGAAAATGGGATTGAAAACTAAGCGGTTCATACATTTTATTAGTGGCTTACAAAAATCAGTTTCAAAACTCATGAGTATGACATAAGTAGCAATTCGAATATTAAATTTATGTAAACTTCGAAATTTTTGGTCAGTAGAATATAAATTATACAACTTAAAAAGCGACTGATGAAGAAGAAGTTATCCGAATGAAACTAAAATCAATAGATATGGTGTACATCAGGGGTGGGCATTACGTCGATAGCGATCGACCGGTGGACCTGCAAGACATTTTGGGGTGACCGGCTGAAGATTTTAGCAGTAATTATGTACGGAAAATTCAAGATTGGCAGACTGAGTCTTCTCTACTGACAATAACACAACGAAGACTAACTTTAGATAAAAATGTTTTCTTTTTTAATCTATTGTTTCATAATAAATGCGTCATTTTATATAATTATAATTGTGGCTATTATTATTATGTTTGTATCTTGCGTTTTGCTTTAAACGCGGTTTCAAAAGTGTCTTTTTATTTTAGTTCTGTAGTCAATTATACATATATATTCCGTATTTATTATTAAGTTATAATAATAACCTTTTCCTTACCTCACCACACTTGCAACATAGCGGGGCAGTGGCACACACACGAATTTTTCAAGGGGGTTCAAGGTTTGAGTGTCTACCATTCTTGTATGATAACCCAATACGTAGCCAAACATTTTTTTTTTTCATTTTGTCGATTGTCGGGAATAAAAGAGAGCAAAAAATAAATGACTAAATAAATAATTAACATTAATTATTAAAAAATACTAATAACAAATAATTACATTTTACATTCTTTATACAAGGAATTATAATCAATCTGAAAAAAAAATCAAAGGGTTGAGGGAGGAACCGGACCCATGGACCCCTCCCCTCCCTTATGTGTGCCATTAACACTAGGTGGACCGCAACCCCTTGGAAAAATTAGAAGTAGCCCGCATCCTAAAAAAGTCTGCCCACCCTTGGTGTACATGTATTGAGGACAAAACACTAATAGTACCACAGAAATGTAGTGTTTTATTCAAGAAATACGCGAGCGCAATTTAAAACTAATATTGCATTAGCCTACCTCTGACTCTGATGTAAGCTGTTATCCGGCTAAGTATTCATTCGAGCTGTTTTAGCAGGAGTCTTCCTTCGGAATTACTTGTCGAGTTGTATCAGCTTGATCAAAAGATTGTCGAAAACGCTTGTTAATTTGAATCTAAATGCGTTCTATTGGGAAGAGATCTGGTGATCTCACCGGCTAGGAAGCAAACGAAGACAAACTGTGCAAAAGGTGTTTTGTACGCCGTATATTATTCAGTCGAAACGTAAGCTCATAGATCTGTGAAAGAAATGCAACACACTCTGGTAAAGGGAGGAAATACCATCGATGTATTACCGTACTGTAAGGGAATTACAGATAACAACCAAAAGGCATTGGCTATCAAATGAAATAGTTCCCCATATTATAAATCCTGGTTGTCGGTTGTAAGGAGGGTGGTAGTTAGGTGGGTATCCCATCATTGCCCTAAGCGACTTCACTTCATGTATCGGAGTAAAATTATACTCTCCATTGAAAACAATTTTACTCCAATCCATGAAGTACAAGGGTGAATGCACCAGGCACCACTGCAAAAGCGACTGGCAAGGGGCACCGGTTAGGGACAGTCGGTGCAATGGCCTGCATGACCTCAGCCCCCATTCATTAAGTCACCTATCAATGACCACTGCAGTCACTGGTGCACTTTGCTCAAGCTGTTCATGAATCCGTCTGCGAAGCACTGAAAAAATTCACTGAATCACATTCGCATTTCAATTATGCCTTAGAGCTTGATTGTATTTTGGAGCACCAGTCAATCAGTCATCAACTGCCAAAAATCAATCAATTCGCTCTTGTATATGTATATGCAGCTTCTTATTATTATAAATCCTTCTTGGTTCTTCACTTTTTATGCGATATAGAGAATTTTCACATGTAAGAGAGAATGCTTTCGCATACATCAAGCTTAAAAATGGAAATTTTTAGCTAAAATTACTTAACATCAATAATTATTATTATTATTTATCATTGCTTAAACATTGTCTTCGTGGTTTAATAATTAGAAAAATAGAGTGATTCAATTTACCCAGCATAAAAAACTCCTCTCTCTCTCTCTCTCTCTTTCGTTTTTATACCTTTATACAAAAATTTAAAAGCAAATATTATGTATATAGAAATTCAAGTAATATAATATTTGAGACTTTTAAACATAAGAAACAAGATGAAAGCATAATGTGGTTATGTATTATTAATCACAGTCTGCGTTAATACTTTTAAAAAATATTTATCATAAGAATATCTTCCTGTAAAAAAAATGACATATTGTACGTAAGCAAACTATCTTTAGAGAGTTGTTAACGCCTTTTAAAGGATTTTCCAAAAGTTTACATCCTATAAACCTGTGCTCCTCAACCTTTATATCGCAGCGGACCGGTCAACGTTTGATAATTTTACTGCAGCCCACTGAAGGAGGGGGTGTTGATTGTTTGTATTTTAGATTGCTTTTTATTTAATAATCTTAGTTTAATTGCATTTAAATGGGCCTTCAGAATAAAATACAGTTACACCAAGAAATTAACATTACGTTATTTAACATGGTGTATAAAATGATTACCATAAAACTCTAGAGAAATACACCACAGTATATAAAATGAAAATAATTTAATATCCCTTGCGTGACCGGCAATATTTGGTCCACGGACCGAGGGTTGCGGATCACTGCTATATACCTGTTAAAAAAATCGTCGAATGATAACTGATGTGTTCTAAAAATTTTATTAATATTTGTATGAGAGGTGCTTATGTTTAATAACTATATATTTTTGAAAGTAAGTTGAATGGAATTTTTTATATCAGGTATAGCGAACCAATGGTACTCGAATCAACAATTTGGGCACGCCACTGATCAAAACGGTTTACATTTCAATTCAAAATAACAAAAATCACTATGAAGTATTACGAACAAAAACGCGAGTGATTGGTTAGATGTACATCAGAAACGAGGTGAAGAAAGAGTTATTGAAAGATTTATTTCAGTAACCGATTCTTTGATCAAAAAATTTTCAGCGAGATTTTCTCAGTTCAAAGAATTATCGGAAATGCTCAAGTTTATTATGTACTCAGATGTGACTCCATTTGATAAACTGAACTTGTCCCAATGCAATTGGTTGGAAATTGAAGGATTTGAAATGCAACTGATTGATTTCCAGTCTAGTTCATCATGGATTCAAAAATTTATTGAAACAAGGAAAAAGTTGGAATTGATTGAAACAGAAAGATTAACAAGCAATATAAGTAAAAATGCACATAATGAAATTTTGGAAACATGGAATTCGATTCCAGGCACATTTAACAGTTTTGAAGAAGCTGGATCATGCAGTTAACCATATTTTCATCTACCTATGCAGCGAATCATTATTTTCAGAGATGAATAACATTAAAGACTCGCTTAGAAACCGTTTGGCTGGTGACTCCAATTCAGCATGCGCTCTGCTAGAAGTAACATCTTATAATCTTAATATAAGTTATTTGTCATCTAATTTTCAACAACATATATAAGTCTCACTAATATTAATTTATTTTGAATAACTTGTATAACTAAAACATTTTCTGTTATACAATGCAAAATGTATTTTTTCGTAATAAATAAAGAGTTTTGAGTAGTTAGTATTTAGTTCTATTATTTTCCCAATAATCACAAGTCGAGATTATTTGATGACACGTCTATACTTCCTTAAAAATATTCTTAGAAAAAATGGCGAGTTTATCCATAAAGGTTCGCCACCGCTGTTTTATATGATGCACAATATAACTCTTAATTGAATTATTTTATGATCATAAACCTGCTGTGTGTGTGTGAATTTAAATTATGTATGTCGTTTGATTAAAAATTTAGGTATAAGAATGGGGCGTATTTAAATGTTTTGTTGGCAAAATTTCAAAATGTACTGTAAAAAAGAAATTCTTCTTTATGAATTCTACTTTTTCTTAGACTTATTCTGACAGAATAGAACTGGAATACTGCTCTCAAACTGGATTCTTTGTGACTGTAGTTGTGGTGCAGATGTTTACTCTTATGGGTCATAAAACTAGCAGAGAATCTCTATGGGCACACGGACTGAGGTAAATTATTATACATTGATTTAAATCATTATAATTCAATAAAATAACCTGTTACACCGGCTTACAGCAAGAAATCTATAGTAATTGTCTACCTTGCGAAGAATACCAGATCTAGTAATTAGCTAACTTAATACGAGCATGAAAGAACGACAAAATATTTTTTTAAGCTTACACATGTCATCTTAATGTCATTGGCTCTAGCGCTTCTACTGGGAATATATGAGGCTCAGGATAATTTGAAAAACGTTTCTAGGTCAGATGAATTACGATTCCAGTTAATAAGAGCTAATGGTAGGGTTCGAGAGTGGAGCAGACATAATGAAGCTATAGACCAAAGTTGTCTTCAAGTCCCTGTAACTTGATGGTAGGTAATGGTGTAGGTTGGTAATATATCTTCATAATGGTGTGGGTTGTTTTTACATGACACGGACTGGTTCTTCTGTGAATTCGTTGATAAGAATTGTCAATCATTTACAATTGTCTCTGTGAATCCATTGATACGATCCACCTTATTCATATGAAATGGTTATGATCACCATTTCATATGAATAAGGTGGACCATTCACATGATTTTGCAGCCTTTCATTAACTTCAGATACCCAAACAACAGTAGAATTTTCTAGAATAACAATATGTATCACCGTATAAAAGTCAGTCACGATTGGTAGGACGAGCATACATTCTGAACAATTCCAGCGAATGATTTATCCATTCGGGTCATCAGGCATAGTATTATATATTTTACACAAATTTTACATGGGGATTCACTGCTAGACGGTTAACCTACAGGGTGTGTAGGGGATACAGAGAAGACTCGGAATCACGTAGGAATGCAAGGTCGCAAATGCTGTATTTGCGAGCTATGGCCCAAAAGAAGCAGAGAAAAAAAAATTGAAACGGCAACACATTAATGGGACATAAAATATTTTATTGAAAAGTTGTACTACAACATGTATTCGAAATTAGCATCAGAAGTCGTCTGGCAGGCCTGGTATGGTCAGAAGTCACTAATGACGACTTCCAGGAAAATCGATGTTCACGAAGTCATCCGTTCAGCTTCATCTACAAACAGACTCCCCGGAGGAATCTTCCAGAACCTAAGGAATTCCATTCAGAGCCGATGTCAAGCCTGCCAGACGACTTCTGGTCGTAATTTTGAACACCTTTTAATAAAATGTTTTATAGTCGGTCCATTAATGCGTCGCTGTTTCCATTATTTTCCTCTGCTTCTTTGCACTACAACTTGCAATTGCGGCATTTGCAATCCTGCATTCCTATGTGATTTCGAGTTGTCTCTGTACATTCTTTTCACCCTCCAAGTTTGCCAGTCTGGTAGCGAATCCCCCTGCATATGTTTGATATCATCGAAATGTTAGTTTGTGCACAAAATTTCACATTATCAGTACTTTCGAAATTATAGACGGCTGTAGAAGAAGTGTGGATAAATATTTCTTCAGGAATTTTCAACGGACTATTAGAGTTACTACAGTTTGAAAATAAAAAAGAAATCTCACATAACATTAAAAGCATGACTTTGGGTATTTCAAATTATATTCAGGCAATGGGCAAAAGGGAAACTCTTTTTGAAGAAGCCCTAATACAAATTTTTAGTACTCGTTATTGGTTACTAAGTATATGAATAGAAAAGAAAGTCAGCTACCTGATATAATAGATAGTAAATATCTAATTATTACAATTAAGGCATACAAAAACTGTGTAACGTTATTTCAAATTGTCAGTTTCAGCAATTTACTGAAAGACATTATCATTAGTGTTCGCCTAGCCTCTGGATGGAAAAAAGTATATCTATACAATAAAGTACACTACAATTTGGCTAGAAGAATATGAGGATGAAAGTAAATAATTGCTTTGGTGTCCATAATCATTATTGAAACTTAATGGGAATATCTAAAATGACAGATGAGAAGGCGATTTCTTTCACTTACATTTTTTGCAGAATTTGAGGATATTCCTTTATTAGGAGAATGGTATAAAATTTCACACACACTGTCGTATATAAAACATATCTATTCTACCTCAAATAATGGCTATCCGTAATATTTGAAATTGACTAACATTACTTTAATAAAAAAATCATATTTCAAGTGTTTTTCGATTATTTTGCATTTGTTGAGTTTTGCAGTTTAATGCTATTATAGAAGTTCTTCGTAGAAGTTCTAAATAATGTATTTTTAATACTCGTTTTTTGCAATTGATGTTCTTGTTGATATTTCTATGTTTCTTACCTCACATAGTTTTATTTTTTCCTTGGTTTCAGAAATGATATTCTAACTGCTAGCATCTTTATATCTATCCTTCTCGCAATGTTTTATTGTTATATGCCAGGAATTAGAGTTGTACTGCACACTTACCCACTGAAGTAAGAAAAATTTTTTATTCGTAATAAAAGCTTTGTGAACTTGTATGCACAATAATTTTTATGTATGAAGTATGATTAAAACTATGCCAGTTGTACTGTACAGTTAATTGCTTATTTTTTGCCCTCTATGTTTTAATTCAGAAAATACGTGTCTTAAATGTTTCAGATTTAAAAGAATCGTAATTCATATGGTAAACACGTACATGTTTATTGCAACCAGAGGAACCTGTACTAATAATTGTCTTCTTTCTCTGTATCAAAAGACAGCGGTAGCCTAGGGACAAAGGGCACGGCTAACGTGTCATGAAATTGAGCCTAGTGCCACTGAAGACCCACCGTGTAGAGGGGGCCACTGCATGTTAAATCTCTCGAGGCTTAAAGTCTCCCGTTGGTGTGGAAGTTAGAAGAGGGGGTGCCAGCTCAGGTATCGTCCTCGTCAATTGACAATGGTTCAAAATTATAAGGTTCGTCACCAATAGCCCTCGTGGTGACGTTGATGTAACTCTCTCTCACACACTCACTTTCCCACTTTGTATCAAAATGTTCACACAATGTTAGCAATTATCTAGCTCTGAACAAAAACTATCATTAGAAATGTTAATTGCGAAAGAAAAAATAGGGTATTAAATTTAAATTAACCTAAACCTTGATGCTTCTCAAGTCCTACCTTCGCAATTTTCTTATTTTATAAAAAATATTCTCATCACACACGCTTGACTTTTCTTTATTTTTTGATTCTTCACTATTTTTTCCCAGAGTTTGCTATCCATTTAAGCTCTGCGTGCTACCACTGTAATCTAAGATCTTCTGGTGCCAGTAGATTGCCTTTTTATTTAATCCGATAAAACTATCTTTTAACGGATAAGTTCTTCTTTATTGTCCTCTGGAGCTGATTGTGTGGTCTTTTGAGCCTCTAAATGCGGAAATGGTCATTCTTTAGCCTCTAAAAGACTGTCTCTTTTTTGAGGGGAGGGGTGTAAAAAACATTGAGTGAAAGTATTTTAGTGAAACGCGAGCTATATGATGTCCTTCTCAGAAAATAGGATTAATTTTTACGCGAGTTGACAATATCTAGTTTTTTTTTTTTTTTTCTCTGTGAGAATAAAATAAAAAGTATTCTTCAAACTTTGTCTTTGAGAGAATCGTCTGTTTTGAAGGTTTTTATTTTTGGTGTTTTTTGTTTCGTTTCAATGTGTGTGTCAAGCTTAAATTTTTTTTTTAATTCCTACTATTAGCTCACACTCTCCATATATATTTATTTATTTATCTTGGTGGAATTTTCAATCGTTAATAAAATACATTTTAAAGCACCCTATTGAGCTGAAATTTTATATGCATGATTATTTTGGATGACAGTACAGTAATTTAATTATAATTAATAAAAATAAATTGATTAAAACTAATTATTCAAAGAATTACATCATTACATCAAAAAGGCATCATTTTTAGCGACTTAGCGACCATTTTGGCGGCTTGTGTCAAAACTTGAAAAGGTTTTTTTTTCTCTCACATTTTAAAGCTCTCATTTGAGCTTAAATTTTCTATACACTATTGTTTTGGGTAAAAATACGATAATTTAATTATAATTAATTAAAATTAATTGACTGAAACTAATTATTTAAAGAATTACAGATACAGCCACGTTCGTTTCATTTTTTAGCGACTTGGGTCGAAACTTCTCTGTGAATTTTTTTTCTCACGTTTTAAAGCATTCAGTTGAACTTAAATTTTATATACACGATTGTTTTGGATGACCATACGATACTTTAATGATAATTAATAAAAATTAATGACCACTTAATTCTGTGATTCTGTCATATGTATATATTACATATTTATATATATTAATTGTAACTATTTAATAAAAAGTTGCTAAAATAAAATTTTTCTTTGTTGATCTAAGTAGGAATTGACTTAAAAAACTTTTTTTTATATTACTTGTTTGAAAAAAAATTTACGTTTACAAAAATAAAAAATTATACACGAGAAATACTCTCACCAAAACTTTCATCATAGTTTGGTCTTTATAAAAGAGTACACTCGTTGTAAATTCTTTATAGCTAAAATTTCTACTTTTAAATGAATAATTAATAATGTCGAAGAAAAAACGACATGTATGTTTACTTTTTTTTTTACTTCCTTTACATTAGTGAGTACTTTTACTTTTGCGCGCGTTCGTTGTCTGGAATTATTATTCTATTTCATCCGTATAAAAACATCTCTATATTTAAAAAAAAAAATCGTTTGTAAATTAAAACGAGATTAATGTAAGACAACAATAAGATTCTTTTTAAAAATATGCGCTTAATCATTAATTTTTTACTTAACTTTAATCCGGGCATTTAATTATTTAAACTTATTGTACTTATTATAATTCAGTGGAAGATATAAAAATTTTAGTGTACATTTATTAATTTTTCTCTCTCGTGCAATTTTAAAAAGTAAAAGCAATAAACATGCAGACTGACTGGTTCAAAGAATATTCTATAAAATAAAAATAGAAAAAGAAAGGTTTATTAAAATTAATATCAAGAGAATTTAAAGAATTAATAAGACAGAATTTGGCGTATTTTAAGTGCATTTAATTTTTTTTAACGGCAGACAAACGAAATTAGCTTTTCTAAAAAAAATTGTTTTTGAATTATGCTATGGACTAAAATGCTAAAAATCAAGAGAAAAAAATTGCTTAAAAAAATACGCCATTTTTTTAAAAAAAAAATATAATAATCATTCTGTTCCTAGCGTGTGCATAACAAAGCGGCAATTATCTTGTAAAAAAACTGTCACTTCTCCATTTTTTTCTTTTTGTAAGAACTTTGCAATTTATTTTTTTATTACTTTAAGAACGTTGGATTTACAGTAGTATGATGAAAAACATGCATTTTTAATTACCCGAAATCCTTAGAATGAATTACTTTTGTTCTGGAAATAGAAGAAATTAGTTTTATACAATAAATTGGAAATAATTTAATTTATGTTAATGATGCTTATCTATTATAAAAGAATTGCAATTTCCCTATTTTTAATATAAAAGCAAATAAATATTGTTCAGTTTAGAGACACATCTAATAAGTTTAGCTGCCCCTGTTGGCCATCAGTATTGAAACAAGCAAAAAATACATCTAGTGGCCTTGAAGCGTGCATTATTTGTAAATCATTCTTTAAAATAATCTTTAATTTATCTTATTATACGACAGTTCAAGAATATTGAGCAAAATGCTTAGTTTATAGAACTAAGAATTTTCTGCCAGTATCTTCTTCAATTGAAATAATAGTACTCTACTCTTTAATGGATCTATTACAGAAGCAATCGATATTTAAGTTAAGGTATCCGCGACAACGTTCGAAACCGTGATTTTGTAAAAGCGTACGAAAGAAGGTTTGTTTTTAATATTTAGTGTCACTTAGATTAGAATACACGTAAAAATTGTTTTAAATATATTACAACAATAAAAAAATTATTTAAATGCAATATTTTGGCAAAAAAAGAACTTGGAATTACCTATTTTCAATACATTCTCCTTTTATGAAAAATGCTTCTATAATAATAATATTTGGCTTATATATATTTAAGACTTCTCCAGGGAGCCTGAACAAGGAGTTTTTAAGAAATGCAGATTATTTTCAGTGTTCAGAGTTACGATCAATTGAAATAATAATCATTGTATTTTTTTTTTTTTTTTGTTAAAATTTATCCACTCTGATGCATTAAAATATGGATAAATCCACTTCTAAACTATGTATTCCAAAAATCCTAGTTCGGGCTCTACTCAGAGGTCTGAGCTATATATATGTAAAATATTATTATTGTAGAAGCATTTTCCATAAAATTAGAATGTTTTGAAAATAGGTAATTCTATGTTGTTGTTGTTTTTTTTTTTTTTTTTGGCAAAATATTGCATTTAAATACATTTTTATTGTAATAATATTCTTAAAACAACTTTATATATCTGTTCTGATCTAAGTGACACGAAATATTTAAAAAAAAACATTAGTTTCTACGCTTTTGCAAAATTACGGTTCCGAACGCAGTCAGATACCTTAAATATGTGGTTGTACAGAATTATATCTCATCAAAAATATATAACAATAAAACAAATACTTCCATGGATTTGACGCAAAAATAGTTGTTTCTAGACCATCTGATTACATTAAAAGATATTGAAGCTCTTATAGAACGAAGTTAAATCTCTTTGAGATATAAATATTGAATAGCTAGGTTCAAAAAAGTTCAATTGGTGAATGTGGATCATCTCAAAAAGACTCTTCACTTGACAGACATTAGAGGATCACAACTATTATGGATGCTATTGTTTCTTTCGAATTCTTAATTTAAGTATTAGAATAGGATTCAAAATATTCTGGAAAAATATTTGCAATATTCAATGCTCTCTGTATCCGTGGGTAATTTTATCAAGATGCCCATTGTTGAGGTTGCTTTCCAATTGTTAATCATTAATCTTATTAGCTTCAATGGCGTATAAAATTCCGCACAATGCTGCAATTGTTTAATTGAGAATCTTCAAAGTGATAATCGTGTTACTCACCCACTCAATCAAAGGGATACTAGTAATCATACATTCCACTTATATACTAATCATGTAAATTTGGAGCAAATGAATTTAAGCATCATGAGAGGAAATGGTATAGAAGTGCAGCCACTGTTATTGATATCCACAACAATTGCACAGTATATTTAGTTCTAGATGTTCTGTAAATCTTCTTCTCATAATTTTAATTATTTCATACATGTATCTTATATAATTTGTATAAAAACTATGATTTCGGAACATGCTATACTTCATAGTATTACATGTTACTGTAGTACATCATAGTAATACACTTCATAGCTTTCAGTAATATGTAAATCTTCGCCTTATATAGTCATTGTTCAATTTCAATATTTTATAAGATGTTTAGTAATAATATGTAAGCAATTATGACTGCTTATATATCATTTATCAATAACATTTACTTTTAGTTATTAGATTATAAAAATAGTTATTAGATTATACATGGGGACTCAATGAAATACTTTCAGCTTTAAAAAATAAGTGAAATTATCTTCCTGAAGGCTCATATATAACATTTTTTTAATTAAAAACTGGGCTTACCGATATCAAATCAGTTGGTAATATGCGATGAGGTGTTTCAAGTATAAGTAACAATAGTTACTTTTTCTATGAGACTATTTTAATTGAATGTTTTTTTCTAATTTAACTATGCGATCTGAAGAAAATTGTGTATTTAAATTTCTAGAGGATAAAAATAAATAATCCATTATATTGATGTTATTTTATCATCAGATTATTCCAGATAAAACCCATAAAAATACACTGTAACTATGAAAAATTAGGATCAAAGAGACTTTTCATCCATCAACAAAGCAATGCATCTCCAACGTGTAACGAATTATTGCTGATGAAAGTGTTTCTAATAGTTAAAAAGTTCATAACTCTATATGCTCTAAAAATATCTCTTCTTTTGAAAAAAATAAGAAAATTTAAAGAGTAATCACTTTTTTGAATGGCTTCCATCCAAACGGAGGGAAAAGGCCAATGAACTCGATAAATCCAGATATAGTACAGAAAGATAATTTGATGTTGCTCAGCTATTACATACGAATGATTGCCAAGGCTGTTAATCTAATTAAGATGAAGATATTTATATGAATATTAGTGGTGCAGCTTGCTTCCTCAAAAAGAACAGATATTACATATAGTAATTTTTTTTTTGTTTTGTGTACTCTATGAATTTACTGCTGGATTAAGTATTAGAGTAATTTGGAAAGCCTCCAAAATCAGAAAGCGTTCTCAAGAGTGCATCAAATTCTTTGAAAATATAACAGTACAGCAATTAATTTGACTAATTCCATTTTCAATAATTTTGAAATGTTGTATGTATGAACTTTTGAGTGTATTGATATATATAAACCGAAATATTTAATAGTACTTTCCTCAATGGCAGCATTTTGATCCCAAGAAAAGAAAATAGCAAGTTTTAAAAAATATAATATCTCTCTATAAATAAAAGTTTTTCGTGATGCTGTAATAAATTTATTTACTCAAAACCCTAATTTGGATAAATTTACATTTATGATGATGGTGAGGTTTTGCATGAAAGTGCAAGAATAGTTAAACGGGACGATGTACTGCAAATTTTGCATTCATTTATGAATAAAAATCTATATGCAGAAAAATAAAGAACTTTGTATGAAATTCAAAATAAATTTAAAATAATTCAAGATCAAGAGTATAGTCTGTGTTTTTATACAATCCCTAAGCATCACCCTAAAACAGCCTTTCTCAAACTGTGGGGTCCAGGACCGGGCCTTTTCTCGTTCTTGACTCAGCCTCAATAAGATCATGATGCAAATTATTTTAATTGCTAAAAGTTATTCCCAGATATATTCCTCCCAAAACCGGGAATTTCGAACTAAATATGCAAAATGGCAAAAGCTGCAAGACTGTATTATTATGTCATGTTCGCGTCTATATTTGAGCTTACCACCATACATCATCACCATTGTTCATTTAGTCCAGGGGTGCCCAACCAAAATCGGTTGGTGGGTCAAGTAAAACTTTACTAAACTGAGGTGGGCCGCACACATCAAAATAAAACAACAAACTGTTCTAAATATTTTATTATCGTACAACATCAAAATATTTTATTATCTTACAATTACTGTGGCACTTCATTTTATATTTTGCTTAAGAATTATTTTAATATCAACGGATAATTTAGTCAACACGCATCGTAGTTCTTTGGTCATGTTTTCATCCAGCAACCTGTTTCGATACTTTGTTTTTACCACGTTTAATTTGGAAAAAAATGACTTGCAGCGATAAGTAGTTCCAAATGCTGGCATAATGCGCATAAGCCAATCGTTTCCAATTTGGAAATTTATCTTCGAGGATAAATTTTTGATAATACTCAATCTTATTCCTTTCGCATAGGCATTTTTAGCTCGATGCTTGATTGTAATTCTATTAGCTCCATTTGTAAATTTGGAGGTGCTGATTCTACTTGTACATTAAATGGAGCTAAAAATATTGTAAACATTACCTCAAACTTTTGTATGTAGGAGAATCCAGTGTTGAATTCTTCAAATAATTTTCCGATTTCCTGGATCACAATAACAGATTACAATCACTACAAAATTGAAAGTGGACCAGATTGCACTTGTTGGCGCAAGAATATCTCCTAACCCAGTTTTTCTCAAACTGTGGGGCGCGCCTCCTTAGGGGTCGTGAGCATATCGAAAAGTCGAAAATAAAACATTTAAAAAATTATTAATTTACTGAAAGGAATCAAAATAAAATACATTCTAAGATAATACAAAAATACACATTTACAATGATATAATATACTTGCACATGTATCAGTACTGTATAATGTATTTCGTAATATACCCTAGATTCGTAATATACGCTAAATATTTTTGAAAAATGCAACGTCTTTAAGAGGTCTCAGGGGTGTTAATTTCGACTCGAGAGCTGATAATTTAAACAATTTTTGATTAGATGCAATTCTTTGAGGTTACAGTTGAATAATCAGTTCTTTTACACATTATTTGTAAAGTAATAAGGCTTCAAAAAAGTTTGAAATGTTTAAAATATAATCGAAATTTTAAAAATTACAAACATATGAAAATAAGAAATATTCCTGTACTAAATATTAAATTTTACATTGTTGATGTGATATTTCCCAAAATAGTAGATCTAGTTACTAGTAATAAGTTAATTTATAAAGTTAAATGTATCATTATTACACTGTATAGCTATTTTTACATAAATATATTAATAAATTATATTTTTTAAAAAATAAAAAAATACATAAAAACATTTTTTTTTTAAATTTCAATATTTTTCAAGTATTTTGAAATGCAAAAGATATATAATACTAAAGTTAGGTAGGATTTGAAGAGTGTGATACATTTCATAATTTTTATAAAGTTTTATACGTCAAAGGCTACTATTTTAAGAAATAGCATGTGCATTGTAAAATTTACTTAATTTTTATTACAGAGAAATGTTTCTTATTTTCATATGCTCATAATTTTTCAAAATTATGATTATATTTTAAACATTTTGCACTTTTTTAAAACTTTATTCATTTATAAATAATGTGTAAAAGAATCGAATTGTTTGATTTTAATTTCAAAGAATTATATCTATTTGAAAATTGTTTATATTTTCAGCTCTCGAGACAATATTAACACCCCTGAAGTTGAAATCAACCTTATAATATTTTTAAACTAGCATCATGTAATTTTTTTCGTAATTATTAGTAATGTAATAAAAACTATTTACTATTGTCTTTTTCTCGCAATCAACACTGGTTTCTCTTTTCCAGATTTATGTGGTGGCTTCCTGGAATTCCATTCGGAGTTTTCCTTTTTGCTTATGATGAAGTTAGAAATTTTATCATACGTCATTCTGCAGATGAGTCTTGGTTTGCGAAAGAAACTTACTAGATTACGTATTTCATATAGAAATACTTCAGAAAGCAATTTTTGCTGTTTCACTTGTAGAAAATAATAACTTATTTGGTAGTAATTATTTTAAACTGAATTTTTAAGAATAGAAATTTTCTTGGTTTAAATGATGCAATGCAGACTTGATTTATAGTATTTTACTATTAAATAAATTGAATTTTTTAATATCTAATGAAAATGTAAAGTTTTGTAAAAGAAAATTATTTTGCAAAAAATTTTTAATTTATTGCAAAGTTATTTACTTGATTTCTTAGTAAATAAAGAGGTAGAAATTTTCAAGTTTACTAGATAAAAAACTAACTCGAATTCTGTAACTCCTGTAAGAAAAAAAATTCACTTTTCAGAATAAATTTATACATACATAATTTTTTGTAAAAATGTTTTTAGACTTTTAAAAATAAATTCTATTCACACGAACAATTTGTTCTGTTTTCTACTTTCGCACTGTCATAGTAATTAAAATATTCAGTTATCGAACTTTCTGCGCTTAAAAAAAATAGATGTTCTAGAAGAATTATTTATTCAAAACTTTTAAAAACAACTGCAACAATCTGTCTCATTTAAACCATCGTTCGAAATTGAAATAAATCTCATCCAAATATTATGTCTACCATTCTTTTTACACAACAAATTCCACGATTACAGAAAAGCCAATTTGCGATTATTACGATACGATACGATATTTAATTATGTTTTTTCTATTCAAGTAGACTTCAAATCTTCTTGTTTACTGTTCTGGCTCTATCCAAATATCACAAATCACTGAACAAATAAATGCAGAAGCTCAACAAAAAAAAAATTATTTTGAGACAATCTAATTTATTTTTGTGTTCTCAACATTCGACAAAAAACTGAATTACATTTTCTGCCGGAATTCTAAGTATTTTTGTTTTTATTCTAATTTTAGAATTATTGAAAGAAATAAAATCGTTTGCTTCTCAAAGTTATTCATCTTTTGAATAGAAGAATCTCATTTAAGATCTTCTATTTAGCAGATTTATCATGGAAAATTAAATAGTAATTTCTTTTGCAATAAATGTGTACATCGTTGAGTATCATTTTTTTTTAAAATATTTATTTACACGAAAAGCCATTTTCATCTTCATCGCGTCATAAAGTATTCGTCGAGAGAAAAGGACAAATTAAATAATGCTTGATGTTTCTTCTTTTTTATTACAATAACTAAATTTGCTAAATTAGTTTTTATGGAGGAAGCATTATGTAAAAGAGATTATTAATGTTATTTTTTCCCTCTGAGAGAATTTCACTCACTCTTATTATAAGTACTTTTAACTCGAAAAGCGAAATTCTACTTCCGTAATACTGGAGAATGTACATAATTAAATTTAAAAAACAAATGACAAATAATGCATTCTACAAATATATGCTTCCAATTTATTGTTAAACATAAAAATTATATTGTAACTGTTATTTTCAGAATTGTTTATGCGATTGGCTTCTTGTAAAAAAATTAAATATATGTTGTGTGTGTGTTTTTAGATTTATTAAATATTATCCATTAATTTCGTGAAGTTATTTTTTTAAACACATCATTAGAAAAAAGAAAGGGAAGGGGGGGGGACACCAACACAACTACTACAACTTTTATTTCCGATGAACATTCCTAATACTAAAAAAACTCAATTTTCATACATGTAAGGATAATTAAATTAGATTTAAAATTAAATTCCCTATATAGCACTTTACTAAAATTTTTCATTACATCTTCAAGTGTTACATTAATCACCCAATTATTTCTCCGAAATATATGGCCTAATCACTAAACTTTTCTGATCCCATGTCAGCATTTACTTTCAAGTACACACATAAAACCAGAGGTACTTCTCACTTCTGGGTTTAAGTGGTAAAACACTTAGATTTCACTTTGGCGTTCTTTTTTCTCTCTGTCTCTTAGCGTCAGATGATGTCGAGAATTCATTGAATAAAGTTCCTTTTTAAAATTAAGTCTGATTCTGACTCAAAACATGTCATACATTAAATGTTAAAATTATATATTATATTACTGATTATGAGTTGCATATTAGATTATTTTAATTATTAATTACTAAATGATAGTAATTATATTGTTCTGATTTTTAATAGAAAAAACACAGAATAAGCTATGTATTTATATAATAAGAGTTTAACTTTTTTGCGAACATAATAGTTACAAAAACTAACCCAATAACAAAAAACAATTTAAAAAAAAGCTTTTTACTCTCCATAATTAATTAACACTAATAATTCATTTCTTCAATCTTCTTTTAATATCTAAAAATTCCTCGTTTTTTTTAGCTGATTTTAGAATTAGTTTTATTCAAAATGTTAAAACCGTGTCAACTTAGCTCTTTTTTTTCTTCCCCTCTGTTTTCTTTTTTCTTTATTTTTCGGGAAAAGTTTAAAGGATTTCTATTTCAAGAAGTAAACTTTAAAAGAAATGCAAAGTATTATACTATATTTGAAGGAAAAGTTACTGCAGGAAATAGGTAAAACTGCTGAAAGAAGCCCACGTGAGGTTAAAGAAATCGTTGATATGTATTCCAAGAATAAGCAAACTGAAGTTTTTTGCCGAAAAGTTATTTCATACCAGCTTACTGATAATAAAAAAAAAACCAACAACATAGAGCTGTGGTTAGATATGTTAAGGTAAAGTCAGCTTCGAATATCTTCAAATTTATCAAAAGATCATTCAAACATCAAGGGAAGCATGGAGCTTGATTATTAGTCCCACTTCTTTATGAATATCCATGGCATCGAAGAAATCTCATAAGAATCCATAGATATATAAAGAAAGCTAGTAAAAAAAATCAGAACGATTTTCGTTATATTTTGCATTTGAAATATTGCTTACAAAACGCAAAATTAAGAGCATATATTTTTTTTAAAAAAAATATTTTGTCCGTATATAAAAGGCAAATTAAGTGTTTTGGGCAAGAAACTGCTAAGAATATAGAAATAGAGGAACTATAAAGGAGGTAGGTAAAGATCAGCCTTTTTTTCGCCCATCATAGTTATGAAAATTCAAAGTATTTATTGGAGCTATATTATTATATTTATGTGAACTTTAGGTATTGATCTTTACTCTTGTTCTAAAAAAGTAAGAAGAAAAAAAATAGCAAGTCACATAAAAAAGTCATCAAACTTGATAAATTCATTGAGTTTTGTTATTTTAAGCGCTTTTTCTAACTTTCATTTAAAAAAAACTGTTTAGCGCTTTAAGCGCCAACTATATTTTTTGGTCTCTCAAATACTACAATAATAAAACTTTTAAACTGACATTCTTTTGTTTTGGTGCATCGATCGCGTTGATGTGATACGAAACAAAATAGCTTATCCTTCGAATCGGTCAGACTCATACGTCACGTGCGTTTCCAAACGTGTCTTCACCTCGCGCATGTCATATTATAATAAAAATATTTCTTTTGTATTGTAGCCATTGTTTTACGTAGTATTGAATGCGTGTTGTGTATTTTATTAAAAAAGAATCCACTCACGAACACCTTAATCCAGTGCTTCCCAAGCGTTCAATGTTTACGACCCAATGTTCAATCATAATTTTCATCGCGCCCCCTCCATACATTAACTATGTATTGAATTTAATAATACTATACCTTGACGCTGAAGCTACAATGCGACTTTAGCCTTTTAAGTGCCACTGACGTATATAAACGTCTCACTCTGCCAAAGTGTAAAATGTCCTGGACGTATATATACGTCTTTCCGAAATACGATTCTCATCTGTGCACTGCTATCCATAAAATTATTCTGAAAACTTTGGAATATAATAAAAGTACCTTGACAGTGTTTTTAAGTATTTACTTATTTCAGAGAAGGTTTTATTTATTCCCCCCCCCCAATGCATCACATACACGCACCTACGTAGGAAACGGTGACATTGGGTAGTGAATCCCGTAACTTCTAATCGGCAGTTACGGAATTAATTATAAAGCGTGCAAATTGTCAAGATAAGTGTTGATTTTTGTAAAACCTTATGTATGACAAGCCCATGAAATCGCTGGTAATTATTAAACTTGTTCTTAACTTAATATTGTTAAATTAATTATAAAATACAACATTGTGCGGTACTTATACATTAATGAGGGTATTATATGTGTGCATATGTGTATTTTATATTTTATTATGTCAGAATGTATTTTATTTGTTTACTTTCAGTAAATTAATAATTTTTGTTTAAATAATCTTTTGTTTTAGACTTTTCAATGTTATCACGCCCCCCCTAGGGGGGGGGGCGCCCCACAGTTTGAGAAACGATGCCTTAATCAATCGGGGATGTACTCTCTTTAGGTAAATCGAGAAGATTCCTCAGTCGTTCGACTCCAGTTGAGATCACGATACACAAGTTCAAAATTATATAACATATGGATAAGAACAGGTATAGATCATAATTCAAACATTGAATAGTATTGTCAGTGCAAAGTTGGTGCTAGAGTTGTTGGCCGCTGTGCCAGCTTTGCATGTGTACTTTGGTACTTGGGATATTGGCGCCATAATCACACTCAGACAAAAACACCATGTGTTGGATATGCTGATACACTTGAAGACGATGCTGATGGATGGTCCTGTGACGATTCAGCCAGTGAAAGCGAGAAGGATATATATATATCGAAGACATTTGTTACAAATAGTTTAACACTGTTATTATTATTTTTTTTTTCCTGTTTTCTCTATTTAACTAAAGATTATTTTTAAAAGAACCAATCATTTTCATTTCAACTGAGTATCAGTGTTAAAAAAATACATAATATGAATTTGCTGATGGGCAAAAAAAGGCCGTTCTTTACCCACCTCTTTTAATGTTAAGTGTGTTGTTAACTTTAACATCTTGGAGACGTCAAGAACTCTCTTGTCTTCGAAAATCGAACGTCGATTCTGTTTTGTTTCGAATGCTCAAGGTACCCCTTCTTCTCAACTGTACCACCGGGAATCCATATTCCCGGGGAATGAGAAATTGTGGATTTGTCAAGGGGTTAAAGCAACTAAGCATAATTTGGGAACGCTAATAGTCTAACATTGTAGGGTAATAGAAGGGGTCTCATTCACACTGTTTCCATCAAACCAACAATTAATGGAATGGACTACATAACCCTCCTGAGAGAAATTATTACCCTCAAATGTTAAAATTGTTCGTAAACTAGATTCTTCTTCAGTACAAATGGAAAAAGAGCTGCTGTGTGTGCTCGTCGGTTTTACAAGATTTATTTTTAAAAAGCAGTAAAAGGAATTGTTTTTGAGTTTAAAATAACATTAAAAAGAAACAAGTAATATAAAAAAAATTTCAAAGTCAATTCCTACTTTGGTGGCGCCATTGGTTGCAGCTAGTTGTAACTTCGTCAGAAATAACGCAGAATAAATTGAAAATTAAAACATAAATTAGTGAATTAATATTTGAAAGAACTGTATTAACATCAAGTGGCATCCCCTACAAGTTTAAAAAAATGTATTTGAACTTGAGTCAAATAAAAATTATTTTATTAACGATTGAAAATTTGAATAATATATATATACTAGCGGTCGCGACAGACGTTGTCCTGTACACACGTCTTAAATCCGAAAATTGCAAACTTTTTTGAATAAGTTGTAATAATCTAGAATGTTTTAATGAAAAATTTATAAGGAAAATTATTGCAATACCTGACATTATCACATGTACAGTTACCACAATTCGACCTATCGATTACATGTAAGAATGCATTTACTATGAACTAAGTTAGAATGTATTTACTATGAACTAAGTTGAATATAGAACCTATTCTGAATAGAAACTTAAACTTATCTTGATTAAAGGGTAAAAAAGATAAAACTCGAGCTATTTTTATAACAGGTATATTTTTTAATGCACAAAAAATAAATTTATCGTAATGCCATTGAATGTAAAATGTTTTTGGTTAATCTTTGAGGGGAATAAACAAACAAATACAATGGTTTGCGAAACCTCGGACATGCAACATATATAATTGGCCGTGCGAAAAGCAAGGGTATTCTAAATCTAAGCCACAAATTGTCATTGTTTGATCTTGTGACTTTTAATGGTCAAAGCAAATGCCAAGCGAATTGAAAATTGCAAACATTTGAATGAGTAGGTAAGTCTGAAAGAATCGTTCGGATCTGTGGCAGAAATACAGCTTCACCTTGAAGTTTGCCGCTCAAAATAGTGACCTAAAGAATATTGCCCACGATTTTTTTATGAACAATTGAGCGCCCTTACATAATTTTGGCACTTTTTTTAACTAATTGCGATATCGGACCGAATTGAGAATCTAAATCATTCTTGAATCAACTTCAACCCACACAAAAATATCATCCAAATCAGTCCAGTCGCTTAGGAGGAGTTCAGTCATATACACACGCACAGAAGAATTATATATATAAAGATATATGCCATATCGTGGCGAAATGGATAATCTTTCCAATACTGTAAATATTTTTTGTCTGATTTTAATAGAAAAATTAGATTGCAATTTTAAAAACGGCGAAGATATCGGAAAAGTCTCCCCTCTTCTTTTTTTTTCTTCTTCTTGCCGCGCATTGGCAGAATAAACAGCACACAGGGGTAAAACAATTATGCGTTTTAAGGTTTTTAATTAATATATTTTTAACTAATTGCGATATTGGACCGAATTGTGAATCTTAACCATTCTCGAATCCACTTGAGCCCACACAAAAAATTTCATCAAAGTCGGTCCAGCCTCTTAGGAGGAGTTAAGTCACATACACACGCACAGAAGATTTATATGTATAAAGATATATATTAGTAGGGAGACTGTGAACTAATAGTAGGAATTGAAAAATAGTACTGCGTTATTTTCGAACAATTTTGAATTAAAAGGGAATGCCTTATGTTGCTCTCTGTTACTTTATTTTAATTTTTATACCAGTCTCTAAAACTGGAATTTAGAAAAATCTCATTTTTTTCGAATAATTTAACTTTTTAATGCAACTATTTCAGTTTTATTTCGTTGAAACTAGCAAATATTCTCTTTTACAGTTCCGCGGGCGGCGGGGGGGGGGGGGCGAGAGTCTGGGATCTAAAATTATCTCTCTCAGTTGATATCATACATTACACGTGACAAAAATTACCAAATTCACAAGCTTGATTATAACGTGGCATGAACGTATTTTTTTCACTTTTATTCAGAATGTACTAAAAATTGATGCCTACTTGAAAACAGCTTACATTTACTTTTACAGTTTACTTTTTTAGTAAATTGTAATTAATAATTACAATTTACTAAATTCAAATTCAAACTTAATTGTTTGTAAAAGCGCAATCTACAATCAATAAAAGTTGGTTGGAAAAACATTGGTTTTCATCGGTTGGTTTTTCATCATTTTCGGATCACTGTGACACAGAAAATTCCAGAAAACATCATTGGTTAGTCCTTCATGTCTAAAATATTCCACTTTTCGTGTAAACTATTTATTCTACACGGCGCACGTTTTAAACATTTTCGTGCAATTACAACTACTTAGAGAGTAATTATTCTTTGTTAAAAGGAATTTTTTCATAACAGTTATATTTGGACTTCGCAAATATTCTCCTTGCGTTATTTGTAAATAATTCACAAGCAATTCTGAGAATTCACAAGCAATATATTGTTACGAATTTTGTGTAAAGAATGCTTAAAATAGGGAAAATAATTTATATATGGATGTGTAATATGTTTGTATCACTCTAAGTTTCATTTATTTTATGTTAAAAATTATAATATTCGCAAACTACACCGTTCCTTACTTTATAATGACGATTCAATGGAAACTTGGCGAAATCTTGGTGATAGAACCAAGTTGGCAGGATTTTTGGCCTGTTTGCGCCCCTATGGGTTCTTCTGGAAATTAGTGGAGAAATCTACTTATATCACGATCTATGACGCAAGTGGATCTTTCTGGAAGGATCGGTAAGGCCTATAAATAGAAAGACGCTCGCTGAAACTACGTTCGTGAGTATTTTTTTGAATAGCTATTGGTAGCCTTTTTTAGACCGTGAAAAGTTGACTAGCGATTAGCTCTACTGTTGAGCAGCACGAGGGAGAGCTTGTGAATAATCTCTAACATACTTGTATTTTAGACGTTGATAGTTGTGTCTGAGCGCTGTTGAAGGTGTGAAGACCTACTGAGATTTATTCTACGAAATTTGCTATGCATCCTGTATTTCAAGCATTTTCGACAATAAATTTCCATCATTTCTGAAGAACTGCCTTATCCTTTGCGACTGATTCTTGATCTCCAATCAACATAACAATATGTACAGAAAATCAGATTATGCATAAAAAAGTTGTAAATGGAATAAATAGAAGTAGGCATATTTTTTCAATAAATATAAAAACAACACATGTCACACATGTATTTAGTGGCTCAGTTTATGAAGTAAATATTAAATCACGGCTTCGAGAACCATAATTTTTTTTTGTTCTGGTTTTCGTTCCGGTTCAACTAAAAATTCTGAAAAATTTTTAGAAAGTAATTTATTTTATTTACAAAAAAAAAATTTCTAAATTTTAAATTTTCTGAATTTTATAAATAACTCGAAACTAACAACTGAGGTGTCTGCAAGTAAGCTAAAATTGATAATGTCTTCACACATATAATTACATCGAAATTCATCTAAAGCATTCAATACAGCCAGTTTTATCTGAGCTTATGCCTAAAATTGTCCTAGCAACCAGTAGCAAATTTGTTCAAGATATGACAACAAAAATTTCAATTGTTCATTCTAAAATAGTTTATAAAAACACGATGTGCGTCTCTAAGCATTCCAAACTCAATGTATTCACACGTAAACGAAAGTTTTTTACATTTTTTTTTTGTCAGAACTAACTGCAAATATCATTATTTCAATGAAATTAGTAATATCTGAAATGAATGCTGTATATTTTCGATTATAAGCTCACTAATTTATTACTAAAAATTTTAAACCAAATTAAAAATACTGTAACTTTTAAACATATTGCCACGAGGGTGAAAATGTTGCTAACCGCGTAAAACGGAGGGGGGAGATATTCCAATCAAATTGCTGTAAATTAAAATAGCAGATGCCAACGACAATAGTTTTACATTCCTAGTAACCATATCTGGATCTATAACACATTTTTACCATTCAACTGTTATCGTATTCACCATTTATGTTAATTTTACTTTCTGTGTCACTTTTTTGTTTGGAAAATGGGAAAAAACGAACAGGAAGAGAAATTTTTGTACGGCTAATTTCAAACTACAGGTTGAGACATCCAAATGAGTGAATGTGAATTTTGAGGAATTGTTTGAAAACTCAGATTTTGACACTGTCTCTGAAGGATTTATGTGACTTTCTTCTCTCTCTCTCTCTATTTTCGGGTAAAATTCCATTCAAAACACCCAAAAAATAATGATTTAAATGACTTGTGCATGGCTAACGGAAAAGGTTTTTTTCTTAAAAAAAAGGTTTATTTCTAAACTGCGTTTTTACTGAGATTAGCAGATCCGTGTATAAACCTTACTTTAAAATGTTCCGAAAATTCTCGGTTTATACACGGAAATATACGGTATGTATTTTTAAGTAATTAAATTACATGATAGGAATGTATGTACTCAGCAATAAACATAAATTAAAATTCGTAGTAGGATTCAAAAGTTCCAAGACTGAATCTATGACGTGAAAAATTTTGCAGTAGAGCGACTGTGATAAGGTTTCTCTGATAAAGAAGAATTTTCTGATCATGGGGCCAGTGGCTCGCTACGATGTCGTATTTTGTAGGCGGACGCATTTAGTACCCGGCAATTGAAAGAAATGACGTTTGTTGAGCAGAGAATGAATATTAGATTTTGTGTTCGCTTGGGAAAGAATGCTACGGAGGTTTAATCTCGACTGTTGACAAAAATCCTACCCTACTTGGAGAATTGTTACTGCAGGTCATACAACAAACGTGAGAGCATCGGCAACTTGAAAATTGTCATCATCTCCTCGCAAGCAGAAATTCCACCGAGATAACTATAAATAGAAGGTCATGTTAGAGGTGTTCGATATCCAGGGCATTGTGCTTCTGCAATTTATCTCTGGAGGACTCCCTGAAACCAAGAACTCTATGTAGACATTTTATGTCATTTGCGGGCGTCGATCCGAATTGATTGATTGAATACTAACCTCGCACTGTTCAGCTACACGAGGGCTTTTGGCGACGGACCACGTAATTCTGAACCATGGTCAAGTGAAGTGGGTGACACCTGAGCTGGCAACCCCTCTCCAAACTACCACACCACACCAACGGGAGGACATTTCAGCTCTCGACAGATTTAACGTGCATCTCTGCCCTACACGGCGGGTCTTTAGTAGTACTGGGCTCGAACTCGTGACAAGGCAAGCCACGATCTGATACCTATACCACTCGGCTACCGCGGCCATGCGTCGATCCGAAAGAAAAGACCAAATAAATAGAAGGGCATGTTAGAGGTGTTCTTCGATATTCAGGGTATTGTGCTTCTGCAAATGATCCCTGGAGGATTCCATTTAAAACTTTATATGAATTTTTAAAGGAATTTTTTTTTTTACTTAGCAGGGAAATTTGAACGGTCGCGTGCGTGCGTATTCTCCCCGAACGTACGGGCCTGGGGAAGCGCTTCTTTCTCCTTCCGCTGATCCTGCAGGGGTTAAGCCAGGAAGGAACTTTGTAGGGTTGTCGATTTTAATCTGCAGAAGAAGTTAAAAGTGTATCGCAGGCTGAATTAAAGGACATTGTTAAAAATGGATTTTATAAATGCTTCGACGATCTTTACAAGGGTTGGCAAAAGTGTGTTGTTTTTCAAGGGTCTTATTTCGAAGGAGGATGTGTTTCAGCAGTTTAATTAGTAATATTCTTTAAGTTATAGACTCAGTATGGGAACTTTTGAATCCTACTCGTATAATGAAATTAACGAATGTAATAGTTTACATCCCATTATTTTGCTTATCTTTTGCTTATTTTTAAGTTTTATTTAAGGTATCCGAATACTTTCGGAACCGTGTGATTTTGCAAAAGCGTATAAATGGATAATATTTATGATATTTAGTGTCACTTAGATTAGAAAACGTATATAAAATTGTTTTAAGAATAGTATTACAATAAAAAATTATTTAAGTACAAAATATTTTGACAAAAAATGAACATAGAATGACCCATTTTCAAAATATTCTCCTGTTTTGAAAAAGGCTTCTATTATAATAATATTTTGCCTGTATATTGCTCTCAGACCTCTGTACAGAGGCTCCAATAGAATTTTTGAACTATATAACTTAGAAGTGAGTTTATCCATGTTTTACTACAACAGAGGGGAGAAATTTTAAGAAAAAAACGCCGATAATTATTTCAATGGGTTGTAACTCTGAAAATAATGTGAATTTTTCAAAACTCATAGTTTAGACTCTCTGGAGAAATCTTTACTTTATATAAGCACACACACACACAAAATATTATTATTTTAGAAGCATTTTTTATAAATAGAGAACATTTTGAAAAAAGGTTATTCTAAGTTAATTTTTTCCCAAAATATTGTATTTAAATAAAAAAAATTTGTCAAAATGTCCTTAAAACAGTTTTATACATGTATTCTAATCTAAGTGACACTAAATATCATGAAAATGATCCATTTATGCGCTTTTTTAAAATCACGGTTCCGAACGTAGTCGGATACCTTTTAAGGACATTATGACAAAACAAAATTATTTAAATGCAATATTTTGGCAAAAAACTAACTTAGAATAATCTTTTTTTCAAAATGTTCTCCTTTTGTAAAAAATGCTTCTATTGTATTAATATTTTTCCTGCCTATAGCTCATACCTCTGTTCAGAGGCTCAACTATGATTTTTGAAAAATTCACATTATTTTCAGAGTTACAACCATTTGAAATAATTATCGGCGTATTTTCTTAAAATTTCTCCCTTCTGTTTTCGTAAAACATGGATAAACACACTTCTAAGTTATATATTTCAAAAATTCTAGTTGAGCCTCTGTAGAGAGATCTGAGCTATAGACAGGCAAAATATTAATACAATAGAAGCATTTTTTACAAAAGGAGAACATTTGGAAAAAAGTTTATTCTAAGTTAATATTTTGTCAAAACATTGTACTTAAATAATTTTTTATTGTAATACTATTTTTAACCCAATTTTATATACATTGTCTAATCTAAGTTATGCTAAATATCATAAATATTATCCATTTACACGCTTTTGCAAAATCACGGTTCCGAACGTAGTCGGATACCTTAAGAGAGAATTGTTATAGTAAATTATTGAATTGCATAGAGCAGAGATTTAAACATGTTTCAAGTCTCTGTATGTCCCGTTACCCTCATTTGGAAAATCCTGTAGAAGCTTTCAAGCTCGGGGATGCGATTCAATTTCTCCCTGAATGCTCCCCACGGATTGGTGGTTGATTCGATTTCCGTCCCTCTTACAGCTCTCACTGGAGTAAAAACAGTCCAATGGCTTGTTGGAGGCGATCCAGGGTCCATTTTCAAAGGAAAGACTGGGGAACAACTGATATATAAGGGGATTAATGTTCTTGAGAGGAAACTGCCAACGGTCGTTTACCCCGCATTCTCACGTCACAAGAAAGGAACGCTAAAATACTTCAGAGAAAGAAATTGGACCTCGTTTAGTTGTGTTTTCTTTGACTTTGAAAATGGTTATCACAACTGTCTTTCATTTAGATCAGGGATATCCAACCCAAATGACCTTGCAGGCCACTTCGGAAAAACATTATAATCTCGCGGGCCGCACTTAAAAATATGTACCTTTCAATCAGATTTTTTAAGGGGACACAGTACGATTCAATTGACCAAAATCGGTCAAAAAATCAAATTTAATTTTTGTAGCCTAAATTTTTCTTTATATACTTTCCGATAACCTCACAAAATTTGAAAGCTCTAAACTTAAAAGCGCAGAATTATAATAGCTTTCACGTTCGTTTTTATTCACATCCCTATGGCAAATCAAAACTTTAAACTGCCGTATCTCAGAAAGATAACATAACTATTTTGTCTTCAATTAAAATGCTAAGGCTTTTTTTCTATTGCGCCTAATGCTTTGAAATTTGTTTTACCTATTCCCAATAGTACATGTAACCAAAGTTGGTATGCATTTTTGAATCAAAGCAATATTTATTTTTTTAAAATAATTAAACTCAGAATTTGTACATTTTTTAAGGAATTTTCAAAAAGTATTCATAAAAAGAAGTATTGTAAGAATACCAATCACGTTAACGCAAAACCCATACCAACTTTTATTATACATAGTTTGATGTACTTGTAAATAAAATTTCATGCGTGTACGTCAATTTTTGTAGGAGGAGTAGCATTTTAAAATCACTTCAAAAATTTCAAGTTTTTTCCTTAAAAAATTACATGGCTAGCTTTTTATGAAATTTTGAGCACAAAATATGTTTAACATAGTATACATACATAGGAGGCAACCAAACAAATATTAAAAATCCTTAAATTAAAAATTTTTACGTAAATCGTACCATGTCCTCTTAAAAAAAGAACATTTATTGGAGTAAAAATTAAAGGTATCCGACAAGATTGAAAAAGTGCTTTTTAGGTGTTTGATGTTTGGTGTTGTTTGAGTCATTAGGGAAAAAAGAAATTAATTATTGAGGAAGAAGAACTAATACATAAAACTAGAGAGTTTTTAAAGTTCTTTTTATAGAATTAACTTTATTTAACTAATAAAAATATTTTTTTAATTCGTTTTTTGAAAAATGAACTTTTTATGATAATTTGTGCACGAAAAACGGTATATCTTCTAAATAATCCATACAAATGCAATGAAATTCATAACATATATTCTATGGGCCCTCCAAAGTGTAACAAACCGCAGGTTTGAAAATAGCTACATTTAATCACATTTTACAGTCATTTTTAACTTAGAACATGCAGTAATTTTGATGAAAAGTCATGACCATCAAATTTAAATGCTATTAAAATGTGTATTTCTTAAAATATTTTTTATCCTGCGGTTTGTGACATTTCAGAGGGATCAAGAAGTATTTCAATGACGTTAAAATTGCATAATGTACAATTTATTTTTATTTATTACGTTTTTCTTAGCTTAAAAATTTTTGCTAAATTTTCCAAAAAATACTTTGTTTGTTTTTTCAAAAAAAACGGCGACACATGTTAGTTATTTAATTGTTACGACTTTTTAAACCTAATTATGTTCTTTAAAACAATAAAATTATTCAGAAAATCAATTTTTGAAAAATTTATCTCCGAACCTAGTCGGATACCTTAAAACAGAATGAATTATTATTACTGTTTTCATTATTTTTCATGTATACAGACAGGTTTTTATAATATAATAATGCTTAAAATAATCAAATAATGTTTAAAATATTAGAGTTGACATTTTCTTGAAAATTACGGTGTTCCTTTTGAATTGATCTTTCGTTACTCATTGTTGAAATTTGATTGT
Source organism: Trichonephila inaurata madagascariensis (assembly GCA_019973955.1). Classification (NCBI taxonomy): domain Eukaryota; kingdom Metazoa; phylum Arthropoda; class Arachnida; order Araneae; family Nephilidae; genus Trichonephila; species Trichonephila inaurata. Next base: position 39,146 of record BMAV01002013.1, on the reverse strand, counting down.
GCTGTCATTCGCAACGATTAGTATACATTGCCATTTATCTTAACCATCCTGAATAATTTTTTTAAAAACTTTACAAAACATTTCTGACTACCTTTTCTTTTTGGGCATTCCAAACAGAAAAGGAGGAGGAGAAACTAAAGTCGCACACACAAAGAATCATGTACCATGCATAGTAAAGGATATGCATAATTGAATTCGGAATTTATTAAAAAAGTAATTTATTATAGTAAAATCAAATGTAATTGTTTGATAAAATATAAATCTATATTTATCAAAAGGACGTTTCTATTATCAAAAAGGATTTATTTTAATACAAGAACAGGTAACAGGCAAATACATTGTAGATTTATATATATATATATATACATATATTTCTCCTCAAATAAATTTCAAAATGAAAAAACTTTAAAAACTTGATATTTAAAAATTTTTTCAAAAGATTGGCGGGCTGCAATTTATGTATTTACCCGCGGGCCGCGTGTTAGACACCCCTGATTTAGATGACCATTTATCGAATGGAGGATAGAACCTAATAAAATTCTAAAAGCAACAATGACATTTTCAGATATCAAAAAGGATTGACAAGAGCACAAACTTAGGAACTCCAACTTAGGTAAAGACAATTTTTTCTAATTGCATTGATAGCTGTAAAGAAACATGTTCGAACAGTGATTTAGAAAAAAAGAGCGAGAAGGAATAATTTTTTACTGATATTTAGTGTCATGTAATTTACAATATGCATATAAAATTGTTGTAATATTATTATTACATGAAAATATTATTTAAATGCAATTTTTTGGCAAAAAAATTAAGAAAAAATACATTGCACCCACACCACATTGGCACCATAATTTATGCATTCCTTCTAACTGCACATCTATACAGGGATATCTATATAGGAACTAGGATTTTTAAAATATATTTTAGAAGTGGTTTTTTTATTCATATTTTAATACATCACAGTAGAGAAGTTTCAATTGATCGTAACTTTGAAAATAATGTGAATTTTTCGAAAATCATAGTTCAGCCTTTGCATAGATGTTCTACCTATATATACGTAAAATGTTATTATTATAGAAGCATTCTTCATGAAAGAAGAACGATTTGAAAGTATGTAATTCTTTCTTCCGTTTTTTCTTTTTTTCCCCTAAAAGATTGCACTTAAAAAAATGTGTCTTGTAATAATATTCTAAAAACAATTTTATATGTACATTCTCTCATTCAACTAGCGTTAAACATCAAAAAATTTTTCATTTATGCAGTTTTTCAAAATCGCGGTTCCGAACGCAGTCATTCACTTTTATTTTATGTAAAAATAATTTTACTGCTGCAGGACAAAATAAACTTTCGTACAAATAAACAAGTAATATAAAAAAAAATTTTAAGTCAATTCCTACTTAGATTAACAAAGAAAAATTTTATATTTTAGCTACATTTTATTAAATAGTTACAATTAATATAAATATGTATATACATAGGACAGAATCACAACATTAAGCGGTAAATAATTTTTATTAATTATCATTAAAGTATCGTATTTTCATCCAAAACAATTGTGTCTATAAAATTTTAGTTCAACTGAATGTTTTAAAATGTGAGAAAAAAACCTTTTCAAGTTTTGACGCAAGTCGCCAAAATGGTCGATAAGTCTCCAAAAATGATTCCAACGTGGCTGTGTATTTGTAATTCTTTAAATAATTAGTTTTAATCAATTAATTTTTATTAATTATAACTAAATTATTGTATTGCTATCCAAAATAATCATGTATGTAAAATTTCAGCTCAATTGAGCGCTTTAAAATGTATTTTATTAACGATTGAAAATTCCACCAAGATAAATAAATATATAGAGAATGCAAGCTAATAGTAGGAATCGAAAAATAAGCCTTTTATTAGCAAAATTTTTTAAAGTAATTACTTTCTATACATTATTAGCAACACATATGATATAACATTCTTATGATACGTACACAAAAAACATATTCGGCCGTTCACAGTATTCAAGGCAGTAATCACAGTTCGAACTGTAATTTGTTGCTGCTGTTTCTAATACCCCAGATTGCCTAGAAATACTAGACGATTTTCATGAATCCAAAAAATTCTAGGAATTCTAAAAACAGAAGAGGGTCCAAAGGAACCTGTCCTTTTTAAAATTCAAACAAGTAAAGATGTGGGCAGCTCGGAATAACACCAGTGGCACTTCGGAAATATCTTCTGGTCCCAACGAAAAGTGACAGCTTTTATATGGCCACTCACAAAGAGCGAGAAGGCAGTTTGGTACTTCCTGGGCAAAAGCCTGAATGAATCTCTTGGATTTCTTCCGAAGTACCAAGGATGACTAGGAGTCTTCCAAGTTGATTGAATTCAATCTTCGTAATGGGGGATAATTCCCTGAACGTGAGAGACCCAGAAGGGCTCATCCCCTTCTCAGCCGCAGTCCTGGCCAAGAAATCAGCTTCCTCGTTACCATCAATTCCCACGTGGGATGAGACTCATTGAATATTAACACAATGATTAGAAGAAATACGATCAAGAAGATCAAGGTATCCTACTACGTTCGGAACCATGATTTTGCAAAAGCGTATAAATGGATAATATTTATGATATTTAGTTCACTCAGATTATAAAATGTATATAAAATGGTTTTAAGAATAATATTACAATAAAAAATTATTTAAGTATACTATTTTGACAAAAAAATGAACATAGAATGACCCATTTTCAAAATATTCTCCTTTTATGAAAAATGCTTCTACTATATAATAATATTTTGCCTGTATATAGCTCAGACCTCTGTACAGAGGCTGAACTAGAATTTTTGAAGTATATAACTTATAAGTGGATTTATCCATATTTTACTGCAACAGAGGGGAGAAATTTTAAGGAAAAAGGCCGATAATTATTTTAATGGGTTCTAACTCTGAAAAGAATGTGAATTTTTCAAAAATCCTCGTCCAGACTCTTTGAAAAAGTCTTTACTATATATAAGCAAAATATTATTATTATAGAAGCATTTTTTATAAAAGAACATTTTGAAAAAAGGTTATTCTAAGTTCATTTTTTGCCAAAATATTGTGTTTAAAGAATTTTTTTGTCAAAATGTCCATGAAACAATTTTATACATGTATTCTAATCTAAGTGATACTAAATATCATGAAAATTATCCATTTATGCGCTTTTTTAAAATCACTGTTCCGAACGTAGTCGGATACCTTAAGGATATCAAAGTTAGTCAGGTCCCCTATAGATGTCCAATTGGAGAGATGCTGTGCAGAAGCAGGGCTGTCGGTCAACATCTTGAAACTGAACATCGGTTTCATATGCGAACTGCAAATCCCTTCTAATAGCAATAAGCTCCAATTTAAAAGCTGAACAAAAATTTGGATTTTTGATCTTAATGTCCACTACTCCGGTAGGATTAAGGATGTTTATTCCATTACTTACCTCTGCTACCATCAGTATAAATTTTTAAAGATACAGTGGCTTATTTCCAAATCCAACTGTCTGATGATATCCGGAATCTCAGAATGTTTCACAACTCTAGCAGTTTTTACTGTAATTCAATAGTGAACGATATCATGTTACTAGCTTTAATTCGGATGTACAGTCGAACCTCTATATAACAAACCTCTATATTGCGAATTGTTCTATACATCGAACTTTTTCCTGGAACCTTGTACATTTCACAATTTTCTTCGTAAAATAACCTCTCTATAGCGAAGTGCATTTTCTGTATAACGAACTTTTTCTTTTGTGATTCAATTTTTCGTTCTCTCTTTTTAAATTATTTCTGAACATTTCAAGTTATTCTCTCTTTAACACATTTTATGGTGGTCATAAATATTGAACTGGTTTTATTAGATCCTAACTCGCCGAGAACAATAAAGTTCTGGACGTTTCATCCAAGAAGAGCAACCTTTAACAACCATTGCCCAGTCCACTAGAAACATCTTCGATATCCTCTTTCACCCTCAGTGGGGTTGTCCCGTGTCTTAATTATAAAATAATGCATGTTTAATATAACTTGTATGCTTTGAATTATAAAATGTCCTTAAAATTCATTAATTTTAGTATAACATTATTTTCTTAATACTGAAAATACATTGAATTAATTCTTCGACATTCTTTTTTTTTTCTTGTTTTCCTTGCAGTTTTTCTTTCTTTCTTTTTTGATGGGTAAGATATATAAAATAAGCATATATTAATTTGAAAAAAGGTGTGAATAATTACTTTTTTTAATATATAGTTTTTATGAATTTAAAATTTGTTTTATGTGGTTTATAAAGTATATTAAAAGATGGTCCTCCATATAACGAACTTTTTTTCTGGATTTAGCGACTTCGTTATATAGAGGTCCGACTGTATTATGAAATTAGATCGTTAAACTTATATTCGCACAAAAATGTTTCAGTTTGTTTAATTTAATTTGTGCAGTCTTTATTATCTTAGAAAAACTATAAAGTTAGTTACAAAGTTTCCTTTATTTTTTAACAAAAATGTATTTTAAATTTCAAAAAGTTTGATTCCTTAATATTATGATCTTTTTTTAAAAAAAAATTTAATTTAATTTATATCTCACACTTTAATAAATAATTAATTTTCTTTTAAAAGTTAAGAAAATAAAAGAGGGCAAATTATCCTACTGATTTCACCTACGGCCTACTTCAGAATGGCTTCAGCCCTTATTAACTTTCCACAGCTGTTCCTGAAATATTAATGTAACTTCATCAATTAATTCAAGGAAGTCTTTTTCCCTTCTCCGAAAATAGATAAAAATGAAGAAATGGTTCATGGATATTGAAATTTATGTAAATTTCCTTCTATTTTTCAAAACAGAGTTTTTAAAAAAACTATATAGATAAGGGAAACGTAAGAGTATATATCATAACGGTTATTTCAACTGAGAATCAGAATATTCCATGCTCAAGATAAAAAGTAGAAATGGATTAAAAATACCAATATTTGGCAAATGTAGTGTAAGCTCATTAATACCATTGAGAAAAATGTAAAAAGTAGTTTAAGATATTATTCGGTTGATAAATCGCAGGTTAATTTATCTACATCATCATTTATTCTTATTAGCAATGTTTATAGTTCTACGGCAAAAATAAAAAGTTTGCATTCACTTTGCTGCCGAGAAATTCAGATTAACTGTGGATAAATTTTTCAATATATTTTTAAAAATAATATTTATATTTGCAAGTAGCAGGGGGAAAAAACTGACTAAACTAAGCAATAAGCAAGAAAAAAAACCTGTAATTTATTGATTATGAAACATACATATAGCATCATTTAATTTTCACATGAAAATTACTATAAAATTAAATTTGAACACATAAATATTTTTTTAAAAATTCTTAAAAGAAGGAAAATGATTCATCCCTATTACAAGTAATTATGGTACTTACGTATTATCGCAACAATCACCAACTCTATTAATAACTCGCCAAGTTCGCAACCCCGATTTCCTATGTGTCGTATGCGCTGAATTGGCATCCATGTGCTTCGTTTCATATAATGGCGCCAATAGGTTACAATAATACGTAAGTACCGTAATCATAATTATTTCGTGACTCTGAAAAACGTGAAGAGATTTAATTCATTAAGGTATTACAAAAAAAATGTTGTTTATTTTACTTTTTAGATTTATTGCTTGATTTAAAAACAAATCTTTTTTTAAAAAACCTTAAATCGATTGAAAAATAAATTATAACAAATCTATAAATAAACAACAAAATCGTATTAAGGTATCCGACTACGTTCGGAACCGTGATTTTAAAAAAGCGCATAAATAGATAATTTTCATGATATTTAGTCACTTATATTAGAAAATGTATATAAAATTGTTTTAAGGAGATATTTACAAAAAAATTATTCAAGTACAATATTTCAGCAAAAGATAAACTTAGAATAACTTTTTTTTTTCGAAATGTTTTCCTTTTGGAAAAAATGCTTCTATTGTAATAATATTTTGCCTGTATATAGCCCAGACCTCTGTACAGAGTCTCAACTATGATTTTTCAAAAATTCACATTATTTTCAGAGTTACAACTAATTGAAATAATTATCGGCGTTTTTCTCTTAAAATTCCTCCCCTCTGTTGTCGTAAAACATGGATAAACCCACTTCTAAGTGATATATTTCAAAAATTCTAGTTGGGACTCTGTACAGAGGTCTGAGCTATATACAGGTAAAATATTATTATATAATAGAAGCATTTTTCACAAAAAGAGAACATTTTGAAAACTGGTCATTCTATGTTCATTTTTTGTCAAAATATTGTACTTAAATAATTTTTTATTGTAATACGATTCTTAACACAATTTTATATACATTTTCTAATCTAAGTGACACTAAATATCATATGTATTATTCATTAATACGCTTTTGCAAAATCACGGTTCCGCACGTAGTCGGATACCTTAAGTCGGAAAGCAAGACCGACTGCAGCAGCATACAATCTCACATTGGATTCTAGAACTCCTTCCTGATAATAATTACCCATCAGAGAACCCCGTCTATAGACTTGCATACGGAATCTCTACTTACAACATGATGCTCTACCTGAGAATGCGTAATACTTGATGATGTTTTGGTGTTGCTTGAGGGTGTATTGTTCTCTCTTGACCCTTACACTCTTTTAATCTAGTCTCAGGGTAAGTCTTGACTCATTCATAAACAGAAAATTGTTTCAATCACAGACAATCTAATTCGCGTGTTTTCAACAGCACTTAAATAATACCTCTCTGGATTAGATAATAAAGGAATACAAACATGTGGTATCTAGACGCACAGTCTATTCATATACAGGGGCGTCGTAAGGCATGAACCAACTGGGCCCGGGCACATGGCTTCACCCTCAGTGGTGCCTAGTTTCGTACTGGATTCTGTCTTAAGATCATGATCCAGATCATTTTAATGGTCAAATATTATTCTCGTGCATATTCTCCGAGAAATAGGGAATTTCAGTCTACGTGTCAATTGGCAAAAATGGTTAAGATTGTATTAATATGTACTGACCGTTGACCATGCCTAAGCCTAGGCCTAATACTATAAAAAAATCATTCAACTCGTTTAATCGAAATGTGGCCATCGGTGAAGCCGGTTTGTGCCTAAGTTTTTGATATTGTGAATCGTGCACATTTATCTGCTTCAAATTACCATTTGAACGAGAATTTGACAATGAATACAACATACTGTCTACTTTTAAAGATCTCAGGTTGGGCCTACTTTTGCATAGTATCCTCAAAAAATCTTATGATTTCTCTGGGCCCAGGGCCTCAAAGAGTATTAAGACGTCCTTGTTCATGTATAGCCTTGGGCTCAAAGTAGAGGTAGGTATTGTCTCACTAATGGTAGCTGCAACAATAGAAAACACATACATGTGAAAGTTTCACTTCAATCTCGCTTGGCTACAACAACAACATATTGATTCATTCCGGTCTTAGTAATCCTTGTACAACCGACCACAGGTTTTTGGACTACTGCATGTTTCATTTGGGTTTTTTTCCCTAATCATAAAAAATAGTGGAAAGATGAACACAGAAGAAAAGAGCAACATCTATGACTGTTTGTCGTACTTCAAGGCATCCCACAGAACTGTAGCTCTTACTGTCTGCTATTAGTATTCGGGAAGCCATAGAAATACGTCTGTCTTCACAAATTCGTACGAACATTTTTTACATGGCCTTGTATGCAAACCCCTTAACATTTCACAATGTTGGATTCCAATATGAATGCTTTTTTCTTTTTTTTTTGCAAATGTTTTCAACATAAATCCGTGATTGGCTGTTACACAAAATATTTACGAGTTTCTTTCTACCTTCGCAGCGAATTGTAACTTCTCATCGGATTAACTTAAGGAAATTAACATTTTCATCTTCATACCTAGCACTTGACAATGACTATATATATATGCCAAAGTTCAGCTTTATTTTTTGCCCATCTTGCGGCACGAGCAAGAGTGGCGTAACGGAGAATATTAG